>PVHY01008427.1:0-61671 GCA_004024945.1 Uropsilus gracilis | reverse complement strand
TAGACATTTTCTATATATATTTCTGAATATATCAAATACCGCAATCCAATCATAGCCCATCTTATTTGGGTTATTCCTACTATTATAGCAAGAGGATACTAAACTGAACATGTAAAACCTTCACATTTCAATAAAGTACCAGGTAGCAGCATTCTCCTTAACATGGCAAAGTAGAAACTGTTTAAGAAATGACTTATTAAATATTATCTATCTGTATGAGTGAAGTTTGAAAGAGAATACAGAAAAACAGCAATAATTCAGGAAGGTGGCATTTCTTGGGAATTTAAAAAACTCTTCACGGTATTTTTTTTTGGGGGGGACAACAAATTAAATATAGAAAGAGTGCACACATAACCAGGAAAAGAAAAGGAAGTTTTAAGCTTTAATTAGAATTACTAGATCATATTCAATGAAGGAAAGAAGTCCAGTTAGTAACTAAGAACATGTACTCAGGAGTTAGAATGCTGGCTTCAATGGTTGTGCCATTTACCTGTTCTGTGAACTGGGACTAATTCCTATCCTTCTGTGCTTCTACCTATTAGTAAAATGGTTTAAAAAAAATTTATAATAGCTACCTATAGTAGCTATCGTGTGTTAAGTTTATTATATTGTAAAGCATTTAGCACATTGCTTAGAATACTACATATACATTTGGTAGATAAAATATACAGTGTTCAGCAAATACTTATCACCTATCTTTTCTCTTACATTCTTTTTAAAACTAAGAAGCAGGCCGGGCACGGTGGCTCGTGCCTGTAAGCTTCAGCCTATGAAGCGGCTGGGGCTAGGGATCACGGTTCAAGTCCCACCTGGGGCCCGTAGCGAGACCTAGTTCCAAAAAAATAGCTGGGCGTGGTGGTGCGCACCTGTCATCCCAGCTATCTGGGAAGCTGAGGATGGGGATTGCTTGAGTCTGTGGTACCCCGGGCAACGAGAGCCTGCGGTTCCACAGGCAAAAATAGCGAGACCTAGTCTCAAAAAAAAAATAAATAAATAAATAAAAATAAAAATAAAAAATAAAACTAAGAAGCATATACACAACTCTCACTGATTGCTCCTTGTTTCCTGGCTGTCAGAGGCAGCATTCAGTAAGAATCTGAGAGCTAAGAATTTTCATCTTCAGTCAGACTTACTGATATATAACTTACCTACAATAAAATTCACTTTTTGTATACACAGTTTTATGAGTTTTGACAGTCACTCATCCATTACCACAATTAAGAACATTGCCATTAGACAAAAAATTTGCTTGTGCCCTCTGGTCAACCCCCACCCCTCCTTCAGGCACTCACAAGATCAGTAAGTGTTCTATTCCTACAGTTTTGCCTTTTTTTACAGTGTCACAGAAAGAGAATCAAAAGTCTACTGTCTTCTGAGTCTGGTTTTTCTCGCTTAAAATAATACAACTAAGATCATAAATGTTGCATACAACAGTAATTTGGCCTTTTTAATTGCTGAGTAGTATGAGCTATGTAATCTAATACATTTAGCTTATTCACTGACCTGTTGAAAGACTTGTGGGCTTTTAGCAATTACAAAGAAAACTGTAATAGATTTCTGTAAGAATATAACTGTCATTTCTCTTGGGGAAATATTCGAGAGCAGGAATGCAGGATTTTGTTATAAAAGACCGTCAAGCTATTTTTCCAAAGTGGTTATATGAACCACCTTGCATTCCTCCTCTACCAGCAATAATAATAATAGTTATTATTATTAATAATAGTTACTATTATTATTTAGTGCTAATTTCTGGTATAAATTTGCACTTTTATATAAATAAAAAAATATATATGTATTTCACACCTATGAATTAAAGCAGGTTCTTTCTTCAATTTATTATGATTTGTAATGTATTCTTTTATTTATAAATCAGCCACTGATCATTTGGCATGAATCTTAGATGCCACTTATTAACATTTTCAAGGGAAATAAGTATCAATGAAAATTACTTTTTTCAAATAATCTCAATCATGAGTAGTAATATTTGGTCATTTTGTTTGTTTCAAGAAAAAGTACTTCTAGTAAGAACAAACCAAAACATGCATTACACACCTGTCAGTCAGACTGGTTTTCCACCACTTAGATGAGTTCTCCCACAAGCTAAGTAAAATACCACAATAATCTGTTTATATAGCAAGTTGTAGTCAGGCACGGTGGCTTGTGCCTGTAAGCTTCAGCCCATGAAGCCGCTGGTGCTACGGATTGCGGGTCGAGTCCCACTCGGGACAACACAGAGAGACCTAGTCCCAAAAAATAGCTGGGCGTGGTGGCGCATTCCTGTAATCCCAGCTACTGGGAAGCTGAGGTTGGGGATAGCTTGAGTCTGTGGTACCCCGGGCAACGTGAGCCTGCGGTTCCACAGTCAAAAACAGCAAGACCTTGTCTCAAAAAAAAAAAAAAAAAAAAGCTTACAAGAACTATAAATACTATGTACAATATTTTTAATAATTTTGAAAAAAGGAGTCTGTAATTCTTATACGTTGTTAGTGTGCATGTAAACTGGCACAACTTGGAAAACATTTGATATTAACAGCCCATTCCCAAGAGAACTGAAAGCAAATGACTACACATATGTGGGTTCTACCATCACTTTTTTTTTTTTTTTTTTTGAGACTAGGTCTCGCTATTTTTGCCTGTGGAACCGCAGGCTCTCGTTGCCCGGGGTACCACGGACTCAAGCCATCCCCAGTCTCAGCTTCCCAGGTAGCTGGGATTACAGGCGTGCGCCACCACGCCCAACTGCTTTTTTGGAACCAGGTCTCACTACGGGCCCCAGGCGGGACTCGAACCGCGATCCCTGGCCCCGGCCGCTTCATAGGCTGAAGCTTACAAGCACGAGCCACCGTGCCCGGCCTCTATCATCATTTTACTTTCTCATGTACTATCACCCTGGTACAATATTATTTCATCCCCAGGTCAAAAAGTGGGGATTATGGGCCGGGCACAGTGGTTCGTGCCTGTAAGCTTCAGCCTATGAAGCGGCGGGGGCTAGGGATCGCGGTTTGAGTCCCGCCTCGGGCCCGTAGTGAGACCTAGTTCCAAAGAATAGCTGGGTGTAGTGGTGCGCGCCTGTCATCCCAGCTACCTGGGAAGCTGAGGCTGGGGATTGCTTGAATCTGTGGTACCCCGGGCAACAAGAGCCTGCGGTTCCACGGGCAAAAATAGCGAGACCTAGTCTCAAAAAAAAAAAAAAGTGGGGATTCACACAGGCCACTCCAAAAATAAAATTTTAATTATCAGCCTTTTATACCTGGCAAAATAATGCAGTAAAAGTTAAAAACACAGCTTGAAGGAGTCAGAGCTATGAACTGTTTTTCTTCCCATTCACATAGTATTGAGGGGTGTTTCTGAGTCATCCTAGTCACATGTAGCATAATTTATGGCACCAGGTAGTCAGTATTACATTTTGAGTAGGTCCGCCTAAGGTTTGAACTCAGTATGTCACAATCAGCTGAACATTCTATTCTCAACCATCACTTGAAAGGTATTTAAAGTCTAGGATCAAATGACAATGGGCAATTCTAGTAGAAATTAAAAAATACTAATTCTTCTGAAATTCTTCCCATAAAATAAAGAGGGAATATTTCCAAGTTTATTCTATAAAGCTAGCATAACCCTAAAACCAAAGACAAAGCTATTACACCAACGTTACTGATAAATCTGACATAAAAATCCCCAACAAAATATTAGCAAATTGAATCTAACAACACAGTAAAAGAATGATACACCATGATCAAATGAGATTTATTCCTGGAATGTAAGAATGGTTTGACATACCCATATTAATGTAGCACACCATAACATGGTCTTTAACAGAATGAAAATAACAGGACAAAAACCACACAATCATCTCAGTCAATGTAGTAAAAAGGATTCGGCAAGATTTAATACCTTTCCATAAGGAGAACACTTAACAAACTAGGGTTAGAAGAAAACTATCTCAATGTAACAAAGGCTATTTAAGAAAAGTTCACAGCTAACATCATACTCAAAGGTGAAAATTTTTCCTCTAATATCAGGAACAAGGAAAGGATGCCTTCACTAGACATTTCTATTCAATATGTACTGGAAGTCTTAGCCAGTGCAATTAGAAGAAAATAAGACTTATTACCACAGCATCTAGCAGCATGCTTTACACTGACATATAATTATTAAAATGGCACAATTTCATCAAATTGCAGGTGTTAAGTGTATAATGTGTCCCGAGCTGTTTACGTAAATTGTTGTTACACTGAATGTTGTCAGAAAACACAATATATATAAAGGAATTCTGAAGTTCTTTTTCATAGTGAAAAACTGTTCCATAATAGATTTTTGTCAATTTTTTTAGTTACCTGCCTTTTGATTATAAAATCTATTAAAAGAAAGTAATTTTAGAAGTTTCATTTGGCACAGCTAGAGCAGAACATTTAGTAAATCTTATCGTAGTGAGTACTAGTCAAGATTAAATTCAATTTAAATGTGTTGGTTGGGTTCTGCAGTTACACAGATCTGATTTTTAAAACTTGTTCTGTCACACACTGAGTCTCTTTCATCATCCATAATAGATTTCCATTTTTATGTGGTTCCTTGTTTAACATATACTTCTGGCGCATTCATTATATGCCAGGTACCAGTCTATCCATTTCACCTGTATTAATTCATTTAATTCTCATAACTCTGAAGTCAATATTTTTCCCCATTTTACAAAAAAGAAAACTGAGGCACAAGGTTAAAAGTGTAGTGATTCAACTACATGAGATTTTGCCTTGTACATGTTAAGAACGCCCCCAAATGTTCATATTATTATCTGTTTCACAAGGAAACGTGCACTTGTTGGATCATGTGGGGACACTTGCATTAGATACTCAACTACATGCTAAGTATAGGCTGTGCTATACAGTAACCCTGGGCAAGGTAATATGAAGATATAATAGAGGCATCTAATCTAGACAAAGGATCAGGGAAGATCTCTCTGAGAAAGCAATTGTTTGGCTGAGAACTAAAGGAAATCAGTAGTGATCACCCAGGCAAAAGCATGAGTAGGGATTAGAGAGAATATTTCAGGTATGTATGTGAAAGCCTGAAAGAGGCAGGCAAGAGTAAAGAACAGATGTATAACTTATGTGGCCAGATAGAGCCTGAGATAGAGGGACGGAATGAAAAAGGCCAGATCAAAGAAACCCAGCGACTTTATATGAGATGCAGTACTAAAGATTACCTGGCAAATTACCAAGCCCTCAGTAAACAGTAGCTATGATTATTGTGCTGCTATTATTATAAGCATCATGCCAGAGTCACTTAGAGATTTTAAACTGATTTCAGATTCAATGAAACTGTATTTCAGTCCTCTGTTTTTTTGAGACCAGGTCTCATTATTTTTGCCTGTGGAAGCACAGACTCCAGCTATCTCCAGTCTCAGTTTCACAGATAGCTGGGATTACAGGCTTGCGCCACCACACCCAGCACAGTCCTCTGGTCCAAGAACAGCCTAAGTTAGCTTAGAGCTCTTAGGACTGAGTAAGGCAAGTTCTCTCTGGTCTAAAACAGATGGCTTCTTTGGATGTGTAAGCAATCTACTCCTTTGTATCCTACAGAAAGCAGATTTACTATCAAACAAGCAAATGCTACTTTACAATACTCATGGGGACTATCTGTATTTTGCTTAGAGGAATTTCCCATAAAGTTGAGCAATATGTATTGCTCAAAACAAGCAGACAGCCCTCTAACGCGTAAAAAATGTTTTCTTCCATTTACTGTACAGATATTTCTGAAATGGAATTTGGTCTTTACTCCTCAAAGAAACACTCATGAAGACGATTAGGAGGTTTTCATGAGACTTCATATTGCAAGTAAATAAGGACATAAAACAATGAAATCTGGTACTACAAGCAAACATCAAAAAGGAGAAAAGTGCTTAGGGAATGAGATGTTCTAGATAGCCAAATCAATTCTGTTATATAACCTTTCCCCTGAATATACATAAACCTCCCAGTCTTCTTCCACAAGTATACTGATAATCATTTAAACTATTCAAGGACGCTTCCTTGCTCATCCCTGGTTCAGTAGGCCTGGGAATCTCATTTTATTTCTGCTTCTCTTCCTTACTGCTTAATAGACTTTACCTCATATCTGTTCTAAAAAAAATAAATTATTCATTTACTCTAAAAGTGGTCTCATTTACACCAAATGTAAATGGCTTCAATGTAGCATTTCTGAATTTGAATTTAGTATTTTGTAACTTCCTTTCTCAACCTTTGTGATCAAGCTAACACTTTTAGTTATCTTGTAGCAATTGTCCCCTAATTTTAGTTCAAGATTTAAAGAACCAAGCAGGATGAAATTGTGCTCCAAGACTAAATACTATAGGCCAAAGGCAAGCCAAAATTTGTGGTATCTACTTAGGTTGCTGAAAAGATATTTTGGTTTACTTCCTAGTAGTTGACTTTCAAGTAACTAAAATGCTAAATATTGTGTTTGGGGGGGGGGAACAAGAACATCAAGCAAATGTATTTCACTTCAAGAAATACTTGGGACTACCCAATTTTTTCCTTATCTTTGAAGGAAAGGCTAAAAAAGTTACTTTAAGTTAAACCTCTAAAAAATATAATCAAGATTTCAAAGAAATGTGTTTTATTTCTTAATTAACAAAAAATATTCTTAATAGGCCAGGCATGGTGGCACATGCCTGTAAGTGGCAGCCTAGGAAGCCAGGGCCAGGGATCGTGGTTCGAGTCCCGCCGGGGGCACGTAGCGAGACCTAGTCCCCAAAAAATAGCTGGGTGTGGTGGTACGCACCTGTAATCCCAGATACTGGGAAGCTGAGGCTGGGGATTGCTTGAGTCTGTGGTACCCCGGGCAACGAGAGCCTGAGGTTCAAAAAAAATTCTTAATAATAAAACAAAAAGATACAGGTCATTAATGTTTATCTGACATCATATCTATGCCAAAAATGTGCCACCATTTCAACTGATTGTGACTTTATATGTTACATGGATCTCTAACCAAAAGTCACATGCCAGGACAGACAATGGCTTTACTAAGTTAGGAAAAACAATGTTTTCTGTTGCACTTAGAGGACATTTGTTCAGGATTTAAATTTCCTCTGAGCTGAAGAGAACCGTGTGAACTCATGTTTAGTGTGATACAAATACAGATGGAAAGATAACAGAAACCATTATATGTAGATGCATATACATAGGCTAGTATATGAACCACCACTGAAAAGGTCTAGGAACAATTATACCCAATGAGCACCAAACCCCTGGATTTTGGTTTCTAAATACCACTCTCCAAAAGAAAGAAACAGGTTCAGTGGCGAAATCGCTAATACTAGATTTGGAACAGGGAAAATATAAGATGAACCCAGAAAATCTTGTAGACCAGGAAATAGTCAAAAAATAAAAAAAGGATGGGGGCAAGTTAAAGGGACATAAGAGCTAACCTGAAAGAGTTCCCATAGGTCAAAACGGAACAATTTGAATTAAATAATAACACAGAATCAGTATTATAACTCAAAGCACAAATAAATATACGTACTGACAGAAATAGTTGACTAAGGAAGTAAATGGGGGAGAAGAAATAAATCTTCCTTACAGAATTCCCAAGAACGTATGTAGATACTCTTTCCTTCTAGATCTTAATCCTTCCACCTGTTTTGAGGTTGGGCTAGATACAGCGACTCATTTCCAAAGAATAGCTGCAGGAAGGGAAAAACAGCAACTCTACTACTTAAACTGGTAAACACTACTTTAACCAAGTGATCAACAGAAATCGTATGGCTATCATATATCCCCTGATATGAAGTGACAGTATTCTATAGAATTCTTTCCAAAAACACATACATCTTACTTATCAAGAGAAAACTATCAAACCCCCCAAAAGAATAACATTTCACAAAATAACTTATAGTACTTCTCAAAACTGTCAAGGTCATGAAAACAGGAGCGAAATTAAGAAACTAATGCTAGAGGAGACCAAGAGAGACAACTAAATGCAGTATATTACCCTGGATTCGATCCTGAAACAAAGGCAGTTTGAACAGGAAGTGTTGAAATCCAACAAAATCTGGAGTTTAGTAAAAAATAATGTGCCAATGTTGGTTTCTAAGCTTTGACAAATACAGCATATAAGATGTCAGAACTAGGGGAAACTGGGTGGGACATACTCAGGAATTTTATGTATCATCTTTGTAACTTTTTTGTAAATCTAACATTGTAAGAGAATAAAAAAGATGATTTGTTTTTAAAGTTTCCTCTAAACAAAGCTATGATTTCTCTTCAAAAAAGTTAATGAAAAAACAAATTTTACTTTTTAATGGGAGTACTACACACCTAACTAGAAAGGCTAACATCCAAAAAATTTTTTTGATAAAATGAAATGCTAAAAAGAACAGCCACTCCGGATGACAGTTGGCAATTTTTTACAAAGATAAACATTTTTATACCACATGATCCAGCACTCATACTCTGAAGTACTTACCCAGCTAAAACAAAAATGTATTTCTAACATAAAGACCTGCACACAAATGTTTATAGCAGTTTTGTTCATAGTTGTCAAAAACTAAAAATGACCAATCCTTTGATATGTTTTAATTATAAAACACTCTGGAAGATGCAAACTCTAGGGATAGTAAAAGATGAGACAGGTAAGATACAGGAGAATTTTACAACTGTTAGACTGATCTCTACCACTGCAATGGTGGGTAAATGACATTATGCATTTGCATTTGTCAAAACCTATAAAACTTTATAAGATAAAGAGTGGATAAAGATGTGAAACTACCTCACTAAAGGGGCCAAGGGAAAGGCACTGCCCTAGTAACTTCAGAAATGGAGTTTGTAAGGCTAGAGGCAGCATCAACTGCACACAACTACCATATTCTAGCTATAAAAATGTTTCACACATAGGCTGGGCACAGTGGCTCGTGCTTGTAAGCTTTAGCCTATGAAGTGGCCGGGGCTAGGGACCCCGGTTGGAGCCCCACCTGGGGCCCGTAGCTAGACCTAGTTCCAAAAAAAAAAATAGGGTGGGCGTGGTGGTGCACGCCTGTAACCCCAGCTACCTGGGAAGCTGAGGCTGGGGATTGCTTGAGTCTGTGGTACCCCGGGCAACGAGAGCCTGCGGTTCCACAGGCAAAAATAGCAAGACTTAGTCTCAAAATAAACAAACAAACAAACAAATAAATAAAATGTTTCACACAGGAATACATGTCAACAATTCTGATACACATATACAGGAACTGAACAATTAAGTAAATGAACTGTGGATGGTAGAAATTGGGTTTCTCACTGTAGTAGGAATTCACAGATGAGCCAGGGAAAGAGAATGATTTAGGTGGTAACGGAATAGAGTTGGCGATATCAGTGAGAACTCATGTTTAACTTCATGTGGCTACAGAGAACTGCCTGTAGAAATAGAAATTTCCAGAGACATAGGTTAGCAAAGACACATATTTCTTCGTCCTGTTGCAAATGGGCACCTACAAGGAGGGCACCTTCGTAGCAATATGAGAACACCTTGAGTCCAGGACTTGGTTTCTAATATCATCCTCCAATGAAAGAAACTAGGACTTCTTGGCAAAATGGTTGAATCCAACACCATGACAAGAAATAAACAAGAGAGCTTGGGGCAGCCTGTAGTGTAGTGCCAGAAAGTAAGGAAAAGCGCAAACTAATTACACAAAACACACACATAAGAGGGCATATGAGTCAACCAAAAGAGCGCCCAATGGGAAAAGCCAGAAGTTTCAACAACAAAATAGTTTGGGAATACAATTCAATATACATAACAAATATCCTTTAGTCCACATTGATATAAATACATAAGCTAGCAAACAGAGAAAGAACAACAAATTTCCCATGCAGAAAAATTCTAAATTAATTATGCAATTGCTCCATTCCAAAAGAGAGGGACTATAATTCTTCACTCCAAGTGTGGGCTGTACTTTTTTCTATATAGTACAATATAGAAGGGGAAACAGAAAGTTGACAATGGAGAAGCCTGACAAACACTACTTCAAAGTCAGTATGGAGTCATAAGTCATGTTGATAGTCTGTATCCTTGATACATGATGAAAATAGCACTTTATCTTTCTGCCCTGCCTCCTCACGCCCCATTTATTAATCAAATTTAATCATGAAAAAAACAGATAAACATCAAACGAGGTAGTCTTCAATATACTTTACCAGTACCCCTAAAAACTTACATAGATTTACAGATTTCTATTTAATTTAAGGAAAAAAGGCAGGAAAGAGGAATCAGCCCTACTCCCTCACCATTGAAACAAACATAAAACTATCACCTTTCCAGTTTTCTTAGTTGAACACTTTTCAAATCAATCTGCTGTGTACAGTTAACAACTTATTTTTATACATTATTTTTGCCACTTTAATCAAATAAAGAATATGATAGCTTTAACCGATTTTGTTGGCAAAAAATAAACCATCATTTTTGTTCCAAATATGGTTTGAGGTATTGAAGGAACCTGACATAAAAGAAAAATTTGCACTCTGATTTCATTTCACTTCAGAAATCAGACACTATGCAAGCAAATAATCAATGCTTATTGGATAGCAATAAATGCTATGAAGTAAATTTTAAAAAGTGAGGTGAAAGTGACCAAGAGGGTTACTGTAATTGGGAGCTTAAAAAAACACCTCTTTAAGGAGATGACCTTTGAGCTGATACCTGAGTGGAGCAGGTATATGAAGACAGGCCTGAGAAAGGGGCAGAACTGGGTGAGGAGTTCCAGTCAGAGAGCAACACACATAAGGTCAAAACAAGCTTAGTGTGTTTAACACACATCAAGCAAGGCCGTGCACGGTGGCTCGTGCTTGTAAGCTTCAGCCTATGAAGCAGCCGGGGCTAGGGATCGCGGTTCCAGTCCCACCTGGGGCCCGTAGCGAGACCTAGTTCCAAAAAAATAGCTGGGTGTGGTGGCGCGCCTGTCATCCCAGCTACCTGGGAAGCTGAGGCTGGGGATTGCTTGAGTCTGTGGTACCCCGGGTAATGAGAGCCTGCGGTTCCACAGGCAAAAATAGCAAGACCTAGTCTCAAAAAAACAAAACAAAAAAACAACAAAAACAAACACACATCAAGCAGACATGACAATCGCCCTGATAAAAATAAGCTAAGTCACATATTCTGAACCCTAGAGGAGAATTAATCGGAGATTTTCAAACCTCTCCAATCTATCAATCATACTTAGATCAAGATCCTAATTTTAAGCTCCCTCTTAGCCCTCCCCATCCCACTGTTTACAGCTTATACTGTTTACACTTGTGATGCTTTTCCCCCCCCAGGGGAGAGCATGAATGCAGTCCCCCCACCACCACAAATTATGCAGTCGAATTTCCCACATTTGGGGAAATCACATGGATCAGCACATCCGGAGTGCAATGGATAAGCCTTGCCCTGGGAAAACCACTTTCATGATCAGGATATCTCCCATGCCAGGTAAGTATACACACCTGTGATCCTATGTGTGGCAAATACCGTATTTTGAACTGCCACCTTCCCTCCTAAAAACTATCGTATCTATCATTTATATTTTATTATGACTCAGAAATATATTTTTAAAAAAGAGATTCCATTAAGAAATTGCTTCTAATTTCTCCCTAACAAATTCTATTACTTCATACAGTGCGATCATAAAGAGCCAAGGCCCTGGGGACATATTAACCTGGGTTCAAATTCAAATTTACCAGTTGTATGAGTCTAAGCAAGCTATATAACTTCTCTAAGACCCAGTTTCTTATCTATACAAAGTTGTGAGGATTAAAAGATAAATTAGGTACACAGTAAGTATTCAATAAATGTCAGCTACTGCCAGTAAAAATAACTGGGCATTTATTTTGTTCAAGGACCACATCTATGTCAAAAGGATTACAGTAAAAATTTGCTGCAGCAAATGTTTGAGAGATAAAACTGTAAAACTTTTAGGTCAGTAGCTTTGATTGTCTGGCTTACAAGTATACCCATAATTCAGAACAATGTTTAATACATAGTTAGCATCAATCTCAATATTTGTTGAATAAATGAATAAGATGGCATTAAGTTAAGGAGCTTAAGAGGGCTTGGCTTTGCTCCAACATAAAGTTTTCATGGAAAAAGGGGTGAAAAAAGCAAAAATGAAGTTTGAGATGTGAAATAAATATATACATATAAATAAAAAATATTTAATTAAAAAAAGAAAAAGTTTGCATTACCCATCAAAGTTTAGTTTTTAACTCCTACCCAAAACCTAGAATAATAATATTAACACACATACTTAACTTACTACCACTAAAATTCTGCTGTTAAAAATGAGCTGACAGTAACAGAAGGCTGTACCACTGCTCATAATTCAAAGTTGATTGAACTTTAATAAAGTGTATTGTTAAGGAATACCTTTGCTTGTTGCAAAGTGAAAAACCTATGTAATATTTATGCTCAGGAGTTACCTAGGTTTAATATTATGCTGGCAGACGAAATTGACTAAATTTTTCTCGACAGTATCAAATTTTACAAAAACAGCACCGTTGTTTGTTCAGTCAATTAAAAAAAGTCCAAATCCCTTATGACTTCTTACCAGTTTCAAGATTGTTAGCTTAATTTTTTGGCTCTTTAGGTCAAAGAAGGACTTTTCAGGGTGATGGAAATGGAGAAAGGAGGAGTTCACCTCTAAAAATGAGTTTTCAATTACTATAATTACGCATAAAATAAGACAGGCAAGATTTCTGGGCCAAGATTCGATGCGTTGGTTCCCGGGAGAATTAAATTGGAGTCATGCGTAAATTTGGGGCAAGTTCTGCAAAAACCACTTCACCCCTCTATTGATGCTGAATGAAAAACTCATTGTTAGGATTCATCAACACGAATATATTTTTCTTAGCACACAGTCGTCCCTCTGGCAACATGACTTCCATCATTTTTCCACCCCAGAAACAAAATGGGATACATTTGCATCCTGCCTGACAATGACCATGACTGTAGGGTGAAGAGTTCATCAGCCCAAGAATGGTAAGAGCTAAGAAGTAAGAACCTAGTTCACGGAGCCCCTACTTGAAAGTACCAAGGCCTGCTTCGCTTACACTGCCCGGCTATTGTACTGGTCCCCAAAACCTTCAGAGCTGAGAAGATGCGCCAACTCTACCGACACCTTCTGAGAGAGAGAAAAGGGCGTGAGGGCGGAGCGGTGGGATCGGAATCGTTAAAACCTCAGCAAGCCGGGAGCGGCACAGGTGCACTGGCAGGCCTGGGGACCACTGCCCTTGTCACGCTGCGGGACCAGCAGGCCCTCCACAACCACGCAGCCGTCACAGGCGCCCATCCACACCCATTCATTCATTTGACAATTACGCGGGGCGCTCGGCAGCGGGGTCGGCTCGCAGGGCCCCCGCCCCAGCCCTGCCCGGGAACACCCTCAGCCACCGGGCGCGGCCCGGCGCCGCCCGCGTCGCTCGGACGCGGCCGCCCGCACCCCGCCGCCGCCGCGCGCTGCGGTCCCCGGATCCCAGCCCGGCCTCCCGGCACACGAGCGCCCACGCCCCCCGCCCTCCCCGCCGCGGGTCTCCCGGCCTCCGCCCCGCCTCGCCGCTCCAGTCTCGCTGGGTTCCAGGGGCGAGGGAGGCGCGCGCCCGCGGGGGCACCCCGGCTCGAGGTTCAGCGACCCGCGGCGCGCGCGCCACCGTGGGGCCCTAGGGTCTAGGCGGGTGGGTCGGGACCACCACCCACTCACCTCCGCCGGGTCCGAACCGAGGGGCCTGCTCCAAGCCGTTTGAAACCGCTTGGGCCGCCGCACACCCCGCAGTGTCCTCGTTGTTTATTGGTCCTCGGCGGAACGCCCTGCGTCCTCTCATTGGTCCATTTGAAAGGAGTGTGGGCACGCGCCGTCCGCAGCCTTAAAGGGGCCGTGCGCAGCCATCCTTCCCCCTGGACCCGGCACTGCTAGCCATGGCGGGAGGGCGATCTGGAATCAGAGCCGCTGCTAATCCGAAAGAAAGGCGAAGGGTGTGGGGAGAGCTGTGCATCCGAACCGTCAGCGTGTTTGCTTTCTCTACCTACAGATATTTAAGCTGCTGTCAACACCTGACAGGTTTTTAAAAAGTCGTTTCATTCATCGAATATTGATGGCAGGGAGGGTGTGGGAGGAAAAGCAGAGGCAGCTGGGGTGTAGTAGGAGCAGTGAATGGAACCAGGTCGCTGTTTTCTGATCTTGGACTTGCTCCGAGTAAACCACTTTTCTTCAGTCATCTGGAGCTTAATTTCCTCATCTGCAAAGTGAGATAACAGTGTTTGCCTTACAATTGGTGTGAGGAGGATTTAATATACATAATTATCTGGGAAAGGCTTTTGAACAGTAACTCATTCTGCAAATGCTTAATAGTCCAGTTATTTATTAAAATGGGAGATTTGGCTAATGGGAACTCTCAAATTCTTGTTTAACTCTACATCCAGTGTTTCTGTGAATAAGATTGCCGCCTTGCTTCTGGGAAATTTGCAAACTACAATGGTCTAAAGAATAAAACACAGACTAATCAAAATTCAGAGCAATCGGAGAACTACCAGGGAAGTTGTGGATACAAAGGAAGAAATTGGACCGCGAGTTTCTGTGAAGGGACTGGACTTTTAGACTGAGATTTAAAGACTATGCAATCAACAACAGTCTAAAAAGTGGCGTGGGGCACAGTGGCGCGTGCCTGTAATCCCAGCACTGGGATGCTGAGGCCAGGGATCGGTTGCATTCATGGGTTTGATACTACCCCGGGCGATATAGTGAGACCTAGTCTCTAAAAAATAGCCGGGCATGGTGGCGCACGCCTGTAATCCTAGCTACCTGGAGCCTGAGGCTAGGGATCACCTGTGTCCGCGGTTGGGGACTACCCGGGGCAAAACAGCTAGACCTAGCCTCAAAAATGGATGGATGGATGGATGGATGGATGGATGGATGGATGGATGGATGGATGGATGGATGGATGGATGGCGATAGATACTAAAAAATAAAAAGTGGAGAGAGCGTGGGTGAAAATCAATATTTTAGAAATGAAATTGGCAAAGATGAAAATTTTATCTTTCTGTAAGAAAGTGGCCTTACGTAATCTCTGAAATGGTTCATTATACACTTGACTCAGAAAACACTACAAAAATCGTGCAGATCAAAAGATTTGAATCATTGTGTTCATTCTAAGGACATGTGTGAAACTGCCTAGGCCATCAAGGATGTGCATATCCAAACTGCCAGGCCATCATTACAGTGATAGAGTTGGCAGTTGTGTCCAGGCCAAAGACGGGGAGTGGAACAGGCTTAGTGGCCCCCCAAAAAAGAGTGCTGCGTTTTTATTGGACATGCTTAAAAATGTTTAAAAAGAGTAATGCAAAACCTAAGTATGTAGAGTCTCTGGTCACTGAGCACATTCAGGTGAGTAGAGCCTCCAAGATGTGTTGAAGAACTTAGTATAAAGTCAGATTAACCCCTAGATGAGGACTCCCTGCCACCCTGAGATGATCCTTACTGAAAAAGACCAGATTGTTCCAAAACCAGAAGAGGAAGTTGCTCAGAAGAACTGAAGAAACAAAAATGGATGTCTTGGGAATAAAATAAATGCAGGGGAGGACCTGGAATAGGGGCCAAAACAGAGGAGAAATAGCATGAGCAGTGGAGGAGGACCACTGGTGTTATGGTGGTAAGAGAACCATGGGTCTACAGCTGAGGGGAGAAATCAGATACTGTATAAAAAAGAACAATGATGTCAGAAAATAAATTTAATTGACTTTAAAAAATAAATACAAGTAAGCCAGGCACAGTGGCACGTGCCTGTAAGCGTTGGAGTTGCATCTGGGACTGAAGATCACGGTTCGAGACCTGCAGGGGCAACATAGCAAGACCTAGTCCCAAAAAAATAGCCGGGTGTGGTGGTGCGTGCCTGTAATCCCAGCTACCTGGGAAGCTGAGGCTGGGGATCGCTTGAGTCCGTGGTACCCCAGGCAACATGATCTTGTGGTTCCATGAGCAAAAATAGCGAGACCTGGTCTCAAAAAATAAGTAAATGAATAAAAGTAAAAATGGAAAGTGTTTAATGACCTTTTGTTGGCTAAGATTTTGAGAAACACATTGAATTTCACTGTTGGTAAGAAATAATTGGTGCAAACACTTAGGAGGACAATTTAGTATCATTAAAATATATATATTTTAGGGGCCAGATGCAGTGGTGCGTGCCTTTAATCCCAGCCTATGGAGAGAGGCTGGGACTAGGAATCGCTTGAGTCCACAGGCTTGAGACCCACCCAGGGCAACATAGCAAGACCTAATTCCAAAAAGTAGCTGGGTGTGGTGACACATGCCTGTAATCCCAGCTACCTGGGAGGCTGAGGCTGGGGATCACTTGAGTCCGTGGTACCCTGGGCATATATGTACATTTATATATGTATATATAAATATATATAATATACATGCAAAGAAAAATGTCAAAATTATTCACTGCAGTACTGCATAAAATAGAAAAAAACCACCTTGAAATCACATGTATAATCATAAGGAACTTGTTACATAAATTATGGTGTATTCATTTGCTAGAACATTATGAAAATGTTAAAAAGAATGTGGCTAATTTATATGTGTTGGTGCAGAAAAAATGCGTAAATCTTTAATTGAAACAAGGCAAGTAAGTTGCAAAAAAGCATACATGGAGTGTTTCTTATTATATATGATTATAAATGTGTGTGTATTTGTATGTGTGTGCGCCTGAGAATGGTTAGACCATCCTAGAAATTCAAGAAACTATTAGGGAAATTTGGTAGGAAGAGAAATGACTGTTTTTCCACTGACATGTTAATTTAGGGAGTATGTCTAATATCTGGAAAAGTAGCAACAGAGGCAAGGAAACAAGAAAATATATTGTATGCAGAAAATTGAATGTTGCATTTGATTTTAGAACAGGGTTGATATTGAGAAGTATTGGATCACCAGATTGACAGAAAAGGTTAGAAACAATTCTCAGAGAATCTTGAATAACAAGGAAAGGCTTTTGTATTTTATTAACTAGGCAATGGGGAACTATGGAAGGTTTTTGAGCAGGGAAGTGACAAAATCAGAATTGTCCTAAACAAGTTAGGTTGATATAAAATGGGTTAGAGCTGAAAGTTCAGCAGTGGAAATGATGAGAACCCACTCAAGGGATAGAGTGAAAGATGTGGTGACCAACTAATTAAGGGCAAAGGTGAGGGTGGGGCCCAATGCAGGGGGATGTGTCAAAATGTGCATGAGCATTGGAACCTAGCGACTGGAAGGTGGTGATTGCCCAAATGGAAGCAGAAAGTCCGGAGAAACAAGTCTGAAAGGGGAAGGCAGGGAGTTTTAAACCTGATTGCTTTGGGATACCAATGAGACATTCAAATGGCATCCATCATCTAAATAGGTCTAGGAAATGCACAATGGCTGCTGAGGGAGGAGATTAGGACTCAAGTGATATGGACTGGGAATCACCTCCATAACGGGAAAAGATAGGATTGTGGTTAGAGGCTAAGGTCCCAGACGATGGAGAGAGTGAAAAAGTGAGGCATGAGGACAAATCCATAGAGGAGAGAGGAACCAATCAGAGCAAAAGGGCACAGTAACCTTTGAGAAATGGGCTGGAAATACATAGAAATAGTCCTCAGTCACTGGTCATTGATATATTTATTTAAATATCAGAAATAAACTGAAGATTACATTTAAGGAGAAGGTGATGGTAACCTGAAATTTGTTTGGTAAAAGGATATGTGGAGTCTGGGGCCAAGACAGTTGTAAAACAAAATGGCAAAGTCCTTTCTTGTCTCAGATGGTTTAGGTACAGTTGTACCAGAAGGTGGGCCTTAAGTGTCTGGTTCCATTCATTTGTTCACTCATTCATTCAGCAAACATTTATTGAGCACCTAGTGTGCTAAGGACTGTTCTGGGCACTTGAAATGATCCATAAACAAAGTAGACGACAAAAAATTCCTCTCGTGCAGCTCACTATATAGTGAGGAAACATAGACAATCAATTATATAAATAAATTATATAGTGTGTTATTAAACAATATCTGCTATAGACAGAGAAAAATAAAACGGGAAAGGGGTTAGCAAATGGGGTTAGAAAGATTGCAATTTTATAAAAGGTGGTCAGAGTAGATTTCATTGAGGTTACACTGCAGCATAAACTTGCAGAAGGCAATGGAGTTAGCCATGAATATATGTCGAAGTGCCAATTGGAGGAAACAGCTATCCAGAGACCCTAAGTTAGGAGCGCACCTGACAGTTTGAGAATTAGAGCCCAGCAGAGCTGGCAGAGTAGTTAATAGTAGGAGGGTAGCAGAAGATGGATGTCTGATAGATAATAGGAAATGGGGAGGGGCAGGTCATAGGATCTTGTAGAAACATCATAGAGTACCTTGCCTATAATAGGTGTTCAATAAGAGGTTAGCCAGGCATTGTTTGGATTCCAGGGTTATCATCCAATAGCATTTATCTAGATATTTTTCAGAGCTGTGTGCTTACTTTATTCCAGGAGCCTCTCAATAGTTCTGAATAAGGAGGGTGCTAAGAGGGCAGTGAAACCCTTGTGGGCATTAGAGATGATAGTGAATATTGTATTATTGCAGCTGGGAGCAGGACATAACTGGCAAACTTTGTGGCTGCTGAATAACTGTGCTGGATATTTCTGAAAAACCTGCGAGGGTTGGGACAGTATTTATTCCACCATAATCACAAGCTGCATTCTGGTTGCCACATCCCTTCTAGGAAACTTGGATCCATATTTTCAACCCAGGAAGAACAGCTTCAATGACCAACTTCCTTTCCAGGTACCCCTGGTACTATTCCCCAGGGATTGCTAGGGTCACACTAATACCGATCTCCAAATGACTGTAGGGTTTAGTGCTTTGACAGGCTTCCAAAACTCCAAAGCCTATTTCAGCTTGCCCTTGGTTGCATGAAGGAATGAATAGCCTTTTTGCCTTTTCTCATAGCCTATTTCCCTAACCTTCCCCCCAACCCACATCCCAATGCAGGCTGTCCGAGATCTTTGACCACAGAAGCATCAGCCCTACCAGAGAGGAAGGATGCATAAAGGAGATATAGGGACCTTGTTAGCAGGCTTTTAAGGCCTGGCGGGAAAACTACTGACAAAGACAGGATGAGAGTTCTTGGCTCTATACATCTTATAAAATGAAATAAGCAGATTGTGTATCTTGGGGCTAACTTCATTCAGCCTTAGGTTTAAACTCAGACCCTTAATTAGACTGTCTGGATCTGTTTTAAGATCATCTCAAGGAATTCAAAATGGTGAGTTGGAGCCTTGACTGGAAAAGAAACCCTGGCCCGATGCTGAGCTCTGCTTTGCCTCTGCCAGCTGGTTAATGGGAAATGATTCTGAAGAGAAAATAAATGGGTGAGCGAGGAAGTGTTTCAAAACAAAGGTCCTTGAAACATCCCCAAACATACATCCTATGAAGTGATCAGTTGAGTCATCTTCATGTGAAGAAAAGACATAGTTTCTCAGCCACAGACAGGGCACAGCCACATTTCTTTCATTATTATGTGCATACAAGGAAATAGCTAAGGCTGATTGGATGCCCTGGAACATCAGAGCATTGCACTTAGAACTTTGCACACACTCAGATGCTTTTTCTAATTTCCTATATAGCTCTGACTTTTTTCCCCTCAGCCTAGATTTGGCAAAAGTTTCGATTCATGCCATAGAGACCTCTCTATGGGCTCAGAGATCTTCCCATTTTAGGTTCCAGTTTGTGCAAACAACATAGAAGGGCAGAAGGACGGAAAAGATCGTTTTGAACATAATTAGTTAGAAAAAAAAATGTTGCTTGTTAGAATTTGACCCGCTATCTCCCTACTTGAAGTTTCAAGCTTTACATTTAGAGAACCAGATGAGGCATTTGCAGCTCTTGTTTCATTCCCAAGACTCCCTGGAAGAAACACAAATACGGCCGGGCACGGTGGCTCGTGCTTGTAAGCTTCAGCCTATGAAGCGGCTCGAGTCCTGCCTGGGGCCTGTAGTGAGACCTAGTTCCAAAAAAATAGCTGGGCATGGTGGTGTGCGCCTGTAATCCCAGCTACCTGGGAAGCTGAGGCTGGGGATTGCTTGAGTCTGTGGTACCCCGGGCAACGAGAGCCTGCGGTTCCATGGGCAAAAACAGCGAGACCTAGTCTCAAAAAAAAAAAAAAAAAAAGAAACACAAATACATGTTACATGTTTTAGGTTAGAGATGACCCTGGTTCAGCCTGGTTTTAGCTTAGAGATGTCACCTGGTTCAGCCTTTTCATTTAGCTGATCAGGAAACTTAAGATTCTGTGTACTTTTATAATTGGAAAATGAAGGTGCAATCTTTGATGCTACTACTAAATTCTCATTTGCCACTGGTCAAATTCTTTATTTTTTTGAGACTAGGTCTCACTATTTTTGCTCGTGGAACCTCAGGCTCACGTTGCCCCAGGTACCATGGACTCAAGCAATCTCTAGCCTCAGCTTCCCGGGTAGCTGGGATTATAGGCGCATGCCACCACACCCAACTTTTTTTGGAACTAGGTCTCGCTACTTTGCCCTGAGCGGGACTTGAACCACGATCCCTGGTCCCACCACAGCTTCTTAAGTTGTTGCTTACAGGCACGTGCCACCGTGCCCAGCCAGGTCAAATTCTTGTCAAGAATGCATCAGCAGACCAACCCCATTGTCCTGTCCCATTTCCTGCGGGAGTGATGGGACAACCTCAGGTTAGTGGCACTTGACACTCAGATGGTGCTGAGTGCCTGATCAAACTTGCTGACTTGGTCACTAGGTGGCAAAATGCGTTCACCCATCTTTGTCCTAGAAACAACTCCAGTTTTCCAAGAAAATATGTTCATGGATTCATTGTTCATGGATTCATTTTCCTCTTCCCACTTGGAAAGTTCTTCCTGAGTCACTTCACAGCATGACCTGCAACCCTGAGGCTTTGCAGTTCTTTAGACTGCATGTCACTGTTTAAAATTCTGTTGGGAATATTTTCAAAGAATGGTGGAGTGAGGGCATGGTGGGTCACTTGTTTTTGTTAGAGCATACCTCTTCCCTCACCAAAGATAGGAGAATTATACAACTATAGTTTATATTTATACTCAGCTCTTTTGTCATTGACATGAGGCTTTCATCTTTGTTTTCTTTTTCTTCTTTGGGGGCGAGGGGAAGGGTTGTTGCTAGACTTTAAAAGCTATGAGACTGTCTTTCTTGCTTAGGCTTGGCAGTGCCTGGCCTGTGGGGTAAATGATGAATGGATGAATGGAAGCATTATTTGATAAACTGTGGTTTAGAAATCCAACTGTTGAGACTTGACATAAAATTCTGTATCTGGCATCTGCATGATTCCCAAATTTCACAGAGGTATCATGTCCAGAGAACCTGAAAAGGAATCCCCAACTTCTTTTATTTTTAAATTTTTTTATCTTTAAGAGACTAGGTCTCGCTGTGTTGCCCAGGGTTGTCTCGAACCCATGGACTCAAGTGATCCCCAGCCTCAGCCTCCCAGGTAGCTGGGATTGCAGACGGGCACCACCATGACTGGCTTCCCCAACTTCTTGTTCTAGCCTTGATATGCAGTAAATTGGTTATTAGAAGACTGCTTGCTAAAAATAATAGGTGCCCTCGTGGTCCTTTGATTCCATTCTCAGAGTCTTTACTCATTCTCAGAAACTCGATTAAGACCAAACAGAGGTTGGAGCAAGTCTGAGCCTGGAACCAGCCCTCCTTGTTCCCTTCCTGTACTGTTCTTTCTGCATCAGACTGTGACCATCACTACAACGTAAGGAACTTCAGGACGCTGAAGTCCCCTTAGACCTAGAACAGAAATAAAAGATACTGAGTATGCATGTTACAGCACTGCCTTTGGGGGCTCGAAGATGTTACTAATGACCATGACACTCTTCCCTTTGAGTCTGAACTGGAGTCAGGCAGCCCTGGCCAACCAATCAGCGCAAGATGAAGTCTATCTGCTGGCCTGCTTCTACAGGAAGTCAGGCTAGCACAAGCCAGGGAGTTCTGGTCCTGACCTGTCTCCTCAAGAGGAGCTGAACCTCCAGCCAGGAAGCTCACACCTCTTACCGTTTTTCACCACCCCCGCATCCCCTAAAGACCTAGCGGTAATGTCTACAAGCGGGTTTTCCACAGCATGGGTCTGCCAGACAGAGCAGGTACAGTTAGTAGTCAAGACTCCAAGCCAGGCATTAAGAAAAGCTAAATTTATATTAAATTATCATAAAGTCCTAAAATACTGAACATAGTGGTTAAATAACTCCAGAAAGTCCAATCTCTCCAGTGAGTAACGTTAAAACCATTACACATGAGCGCGGGAGAATCACTTCCGTTAGTTCAGGACAGAGAGGTTCTGCTTTTTACATAGTAAATCAGTGCTCGAATAGATACTTCTTCAAATACGTCCTTTTCTACATTCTGAAGAGCCCAAGTGCAATAAGATCCTTCCCCTTCCCAATAAGAAAATGCCACGTCCCCCCACCCCGCCTTCTCCCTTGCGCAAGCGTGCATCTGAGGGTGCAGAGTGCTCCTCGGTTTACCTCCTCCTCAAGTCTGAAATGTCTCCCTTCCTGCCGGGAGGTGGCACACCCCTTCCCCACTTTGGAAGCTCCATCTTGACCTGGCTATACTGTGTAGGTGCAGACCTGGTCTGACTGTTGGGAACAGGGCTAAGAGCTTGGCACTGTTTCCAGTTATCTTAGAAGAGACCGGAAAAGGGGGTTCTTTCCCTCCTTTTTTCATTCACATTGACAGCTGGTGTCTCGATGCCAGTACCACAGAAGGTGTTTCAAACCAAACCCCCACCTTCCCCCAAAGCCTCCCCTTCAGTCTCAGCAGTTTCTAATTCCTGACGGAGGAGGTCTGCACCTCTCTGGGCTGGAAAGGCTTCGTCAGCGCGCAGCTCTCCCCTTTTCTGCTCCTTGCCTACCTTTGCATCTTTATTTAGACTTCCTCACCACAGGTGCCACAAGGTTAGGTCAGAAAAAGAAAATTAGGAACCAAAAAAAAAAAAAAAAAAAAGGTGAAGAGCTAGGCAGAAGTTTCAGGACAGAATAAAGTCCCAACCCCCTGATACTAGCGTGAGACACGTGCCCTCTGTGTGAATAAGCATGAGCCAAGTGAAGCATCTCCCTGTGGAAAGGAAGTCACTCAGCCAGGGAGTGTAGGGCCCGTCACCACCTCAGAGCCACAGGCTCTCTGTCCAGGAGATCCCTGAGCACCTGAGAAAGAACATGGACACATCCCTTAGGCCCTGGTGCCCTGTGTTCTTCATTGCTCTTCTTGACCATCAGAGTCTGGCCCTTCTTTGAAGGGCTGTTTCAGGACCTCTGTGCTCAGAATCCCAGACAACGAGGGAAAAGAGAGTGACAGAACTTTGATGCCCAGGAGATTTGGCTTAAGCAATGCTTCTGAGACACTGCAAAGATTCAGCTCGCAGGCCCCTATTAACTCAACCTTCTGGCTCACAAGCTGGCTACACAGACTCAAAGACCTAGGAAAGATACTGGCCAGGGGTGACACCAGCGGGGGTTCCCATTAGCCACATTAGCCCGCTGACATGTGATAGGGGTCCCCGTCATCTGAAGGTAGGCCAGGCTCCAGACATGCCCGCAGGAGGAACACCAGTCTGAGGCACACCCAGATCTCACAAGTATCTGTTAGCTGAGAAAACAGCGACTCTCAGGGCAAGAATAATGTCCACTGCCAGCAACGGACAGGACCACCCAGGCCCAACAGCCCCTAAAAGCCTTTTCATATTACCAGCACACTTGAGGCTGGAGGCTTCCCCAATGCCCATGCCAGCTGGGCAAACTCCTCCTCCTCCTATCTCTTGCCTCTATCCTTCACCTTGCTTTCACCCACGACCCCCTGACCCAGTCACTGGGAGGCAAGTTCTCTCGGAGATGCGACAGGCCAGCTCTGATGGGGGAGCGCAGTCTTGGGTCACCAGCTTTCCTGGGGCAGGTGCTGAGCGCCCCAGGGGAAGGGCAAATGGAGCCCTGTACTGCGGCGGGCCTTGCTTTGGGGGGTTCCAGACAGAGTGCAAGAGGTGAAGTTCATGGTAAAATCCAGGTCTGACTTCTCAGATGCGCCATTGTTTCTTGCGCGCAGGTAGTTACGAACTTGAGTGGAACCAGCTCCCATGCAGGGCTCGGGAGCACTGCCCGGGTGGGAGGAGGACGAAGAGGGCAAGCACACAGGAAGGGGGCCTGTTGTAGAAGTGAGCACAGGACTGGACGTCCATACAGGAGAAGGAACAGGTAGGGCGGGAAGGGGACAGATGCGTTTAGACCTGGCTCTCCGAGGAGAGCTTGCGTTCGTGTTTCCAGCCCGTGTCTGGCAGGGAGCCCCGTCTTTCAGGCGTGGTGGTAGTGTGGACGCTGCTACACTCAGACTGCTCCTCCTGCAGGAGCTGCTCCGTCTCTGTGTCATCCAGGGAGCCGGAGCTGGCCTGGATGGACACTGTGTCTGTCTTCATGCACACGTGATCCCGGAGTAGGCCACCCCGGGAGCTGCGCAGTTGCTTAAGGTCGTCCCACTCGGCATCATCCCCAGATAGCAGGCAGATCCCCTCAACAACCTTCATCTTCTCCTTGGTGTAGTTGTGGTCGGGTCCAGCCTATGGCAGATAGCGAGGAAACAGGGTCATTTGGACGGATAAGGATCTCGAGGTGAACTGAAAAGGGACGTGGATGGGGGACGAATAAGTGAAGAAAGAGCTCAAAGACCCCACAAACAAATGGGGAGCTTGACAGAGCACATATGGGAGGCTTAGGCTGAGGCATGGGGCAGCTGGTACCACCCAGAGGAAGAACAGCTATGGCTTCCAGTCCTGCATTAGCCACTGACTTTGGGCAGATTACTTCATATTTCTAGAACTCAGCCTCCACATCTGCAATCTGAGAAGAACAGCATCCAAACCTCAAGCCAACGGCTGTGAGGGTTAAAACGAGGCAAGACATGGACTGCAATCTGTAGCATGCACAGCACTGAAGATGCACTGAACAGGGCAGCTATTGTAGTTTACTCACGGGGCAGCCAAGCTGACAACATAACCAAAAGCAATGGGTGAAAGCAAATAAATGTGCATTTATTCAGGATTTTAAACCACCTCTGTGTTACTTTATTCACAATTTTTTTTTTTTTTTTTTTTTTTTTTTGAGACTATATCTCACTATGCTGCCTAGGGTAGTCCTGATCTGGGATCAGATCTGACTAGTCCAGATCCCAGATAAGATCTGGGATCCTGTAGACTCAGGCGATCCCCAGTCCCAGCCTCCCAGGTAGCTGGAATTACAGGCGCACGCTGCCACGCCCAGCAACTTTTTTTTTGTTGAGACTAGGTCTCGCTATGTTGCCCAGGGTGGGTCTCGAACCCACAGATTCAAGCAATTCCTAGCCTTGGTCTCCCTTCCTAGACTGGGATTAAAGGCGCGTGCCACTGCACCTGGCTCATAATTCTCTTTCAATTTTAAGGAGAAAATGTTTGGGAGGTAAAACTAGTAGGAACTAGAAAATCCATTCAGATTCTAAACGTCAGTCCAGTGAGGTCCTGTAATTTGAGGGAGGCTGCTCTAGTTCTGCTCCCTTAATCCTTGGGGCTACTGCCAAACAGTCTGGGGGTGTTCCAAGGAGGCTTTAAGTTCTACACAGGCTTCTCTCTTTATGGATTCCTCAAAGGGTAGCCCTACTTCGGTTTCTGAGGGATACCAACCAACAGGCCACCAATGCCAGAAGAAAATGGGCCACAGCTTGGGTTTTGTGCCTGGGATAGTGTTTCTGCCAAGAAACTGCAAGTGTTGTCTATTTTAGTGAGAACTCAGTTGCACAGATAATGATGAAGGCCCTACCCCGAGGGGGACACATTGACACTTACACAATGCAAAACACGGCTGCTGCACTCTGCAGTGACAACTCCCTTGACCAAGCCACGGGGGACACAGCACACGTGAGCACACGTGCACGCACACACATGCCCATCTACCCAGCACACCCTGCAAGCTACAAGCGGTGTGAGATCAGATGCAGCTTCTTCACCACAGAAACATGCCAGTTAAGTTAGGGAGAGGTGGGGGATGTGGCAGTAGCAATCTGGGGGGACACTACTCCCGCCACAAACACACAGCAACAGGTACCTGAAATCAAGAAGAAATCAGAAGAGAAAGGGTGAAAGACTATCTGAGGGGTGAAAGAGCTGCTGAGGAAAAAGCATACAACAGAAGAAAGAGGTCACGGAATTTTAAGTTCTAGCTGGAGGCCCTTATTAGGGTTATTTCTGGTCCTGGACATTTCAGGACCCTAGAATCTTCCAGAGTCTTCCTCTGAAAGATAGTAACCAAGAAGAAGGCTACCAGGCTTAAAAGGCAAGCTGCCCCTGCAGGTTCTGTTTTGACTTGTAGTGGAAGTTTTTTAATGTGGGAATTCAAGGACCAGGAAAGCACATGACCATTATGTAAAGCATGTTCATTATGCACGGAGCCTGTAGGTGTGAGGACAGGTTTCAACTGTGCTAGACAGGCCAAGAGAGTAGATGATAAGATTTCAGAAATGAACTTCTGAAGAAGGATTACAGGGTTTTGGGGAAAAAAAACAAGGATCATATTAGACTAGGAAAACATGACATCCCAAATCATGGCTCCGTTGTGGAAATCAGGCTATCTATAGATCTAAATGTTCAGCAAATAACTTTTCACTGAAGCAAAAGAGTGAAGAGCACAAAAGCACATAAACCTTCAGAATTCTAGAGACATCTCTTAAGATTGATAGGAGGAAGATAGCGAGAAATCAGCCATTCCCAGCCAGAGGTGCCAATAGCTTGGACAGAGGTTAGAATTTGGGAGAGTCTGAGGCTTGGGGTTTAAGGGGTGTCATCTAGGAACATGGGGTTGTTTCAGAGGGCACAACCCCACTGCTGGGGAAATGTCAACTCCAGGAAGAAAAGAACCAATGAGGCTAGGAAAGTATCTCCCGGCAGAAAGGTGCACCCCTCCTCCCCCATGCTTTCAGATCTAAACCTTCTGGGATCTATGGTCTGACCTTACTCTTGCTAGGGCCTCTCAAGCAGTCCTTAGAGATTCTAGATCCCTTCAAAAACCCAAATCATATTCAGTTCTTCTGTTCACTATTCAAAAATCCCTTCCTGGTCTATTCAGGCAACTAGAGCATAATTTTCCCCACTCCAAACAAAACAAAACAAAAACCAAAACCCTCTTGAATACAAATTTTAATTTTTACCTCTTTCTTGTAGCACAGTTGATTGTACATGGCTGGTTTTGGGATGGCTTCAATTTTCACTTCTTGAGTGGAAGTTCGGTAGGAGGGGTTACTGTAAGTCAGGTTCCCCATTCCAGGATCAGTTAACTTGGATTTTTTGTGTCTTTAGGAAGAAAGGTGATAGGAAGTGAGATCAGATCTTTGTGGGGGTAAGATCTGGTAAGTTGTAGCCCAAGTGTGGTAGGCAACCTCTCAAGTGGCCCCAGGGACCTCTGCCTCCTAGTACTTATAACTTCTGAAGTTCTGCCCTTGAGTGAGGGCTGACCTGGTGAGACACTCTACTGAAAAGATGGACACCAGACTAAGTTACAAGAGAAGTCTGGCTTCTATCTTAGATTGTTCAATCTCTCTTACTCTTACTCTATGGGAAGTAAATTGCCATGCTTTAAGTTGTTTTATGGAAAAGTCCATGATCATGAGGACCAGGGAACATGTGGCCATGGGCAGGGAGGCTGAGGTTACCTATATAGCATCAGAGCTGCGATCACCACCAAAATCAGCAGGACACTGAGGAGTCCACCGATGACATAGCTGACATGAAGTCCTTCTCCTGATGAGAACAGAGAGACATAGGCAGGGACCACCAACCACCTTCCAGTCATTGTGAGGGCTGGGGAGGTGGATGAGCCATCTGAGGATGGATAGGGGCCTCCATTTCAGAAGGGGGACCACAGAGGATGGGGTGGGGGATGGAGAAGGAACCTGGCACTTTGCCAGCAACTCTGTTCCACCATTTATTGGTCATATGACATGAGCAAGATGTTTAACTTCTAAGCCTATGTTTTCTCATCATACACATAATAGTAAATTGCTCATGATGGAGGTTAAATACACACATGCATGTGCACACACACACATATATAGGACTTAACAAATGCCTGGCCCACTCCAAAAGTAGTGGCTATTACGATTATTCTTTCTAATGACTTAGTCTTAAAAAAGGGTTCATCAAACCCAAAGACTCCCCAAGAAGGTTCTGGAAGACACCAACATAGATATTAATACCTTACATCTTCATACCCCAAAAGGTTGGGCCCTTTGGGCTTACCTGGAGCAGCAGGCACAGCCTCATTGGAATGGGCACAGAGGCCCAACTGGGCATCCTTTTCAGAGCATCTGTGGACACAGAAAACTGAGTGTGAAGGCTACTTGTATTCAACCAAGATCTTGTCTTCCTCTAGGACGAGGGCGGCGGGGGGGAGTCCTATGAAGGGCAGGGCTAGAAGTGTTGAGCAGGGCTTTCAGATGTGAGAACACCATGTGGGAGATACCAGCAGTATGAAGAGAGAAGGGCCAGGAAATACAGAGAAACAATGTGAGCCACTGCATTCAAGAAGCCATCTCATGTTGAAATTGAGCTTTAGCATAAGTACTCTTTGAAAAGGAATGAGCTGGAAGTCTGCTGAAATATTAGTAAGGACACCAACAGGAGGCTTTATTAAACTACTCACGTGAGCTGGATCAGCCAATTCACGTGAACACACACATGCACACACACACAGGAATATTATTCAACCACAAAAAATAAGGAAATGTTGCCATTTTCAGTAACATGGATAGATTTGTGGGTATTATGCTACGTGAGGAAAGAGAAAGACAAATACTGTATGAGCTTACTTATGTGTGGAATCCATTAAGAACAATAACCTCGAGTTGGATAAGGATTGTCACAAGGTCTAAAGAGACCTCAAAAAAAAATTTTTTTTTAGACTAGGTCTCGCTATTTTTGCCCGTGGAACTGCAGGTTCATGTTGCCCGGGGTACCACAGACTCAAGCAATCCCCAACGCCAGCTTCCCAGGTAGCTGGGATTACAGGTGTGCGTCACCACACCCAGCTATTTTTTTTTTGGAACTAGGTCTTGCTACGTTGCCCCGAGTGGGACCCGAACTGCGATCCCTGGTCCCCACCGCGGCTTCCTAGGCTGCTGTTTACAGGCATGTGCACCGTGCCTGGCCCCCAAAATTATTTTTCTTCCCTTCATTCTTATACAATATGCAAACCACCCAGAGGCAGGGTCCAGAAAACTTAAAAGGGGAAGAAGATAATTATAGCACATTATAATCAGGCCATGAAAAGCATCTCCTAAAAGACGGGAGAACAGCTAGCCTTTGGAACAGAGAGGCACTGAGTCTTCAAATAGAATTTTGACAGTAAGAAAATATCTGGAGGGCTCAAAAGTTTTCTAAGTAAACCTGAAGGAAATCAGAGATTAATAATGACTGCTGGTACTTAAAAGTTTCTGAGAAAGACTATTTACACCTGGGTGCTTTTCTCTATAAGCTCTTCTGAAATGAGAAAACAGGACGTGTGGATTGAATTTGGTCATGTGCAAAACTTATCATTTTAGCTCATGTGCAATTTGGTGTGAATTTGGTCATGTGCAAAACTTATCATGCGTCTAGAGTCCTTATTTGGGATTATTACTACATTTACGCTTTCAGAATTGAAATCAAGTTTTAATTTATCTTTTATGCTACCATTGATATTAAAAATAAAGAGGCCAGTATGGTACAATGAGAGAAACTTCTATCAGAAAGACATCTGAAAAGACAGACATCAAATACTAAGAGTAGGAAATGAAATCACTCTCTTGCAAAGCTATGTGCACCCCCAGGCAGCATTATTTATAATAGTCAAGGACATGGAAGCCATGTATGGGCCTATCTATAGATGAGTGTGTGTGTGTGTGTGTGTGTGTGTGTGTGTAAAGAGAAAATGAGAGAAAGATAGGGAGAGAGAGTGTTTACTGTTGAGGGATGTCAGCTAGAACAGATACACATGCACACGCACATGCGTGCACGCACGTAGGGATATTACTCAACTATGAAAAACAAGGAAATGCTGCCATTTGCAGCAACATGGGTAGATTTGTGGGTATTATGCTAAAGTCAGAGAAAGACAAACACTGTATGAGCTCACATATGTGTGGAATGCATTAAAAACAATAACTCAAATACAGAGAACACATTGGTGTTTGCCAAGGTAGAACGTTAGGGGTGGATGAGACAGGTGAAATGGTTGTAAGGTGAACAAGACCTGGGTCTGTCATAGGCAGACGGAGACTAGAGTCAACAAAACCAAACTGCACATTTGAAAGTTGCTAAAAAAGTGGACCTTACATGTTCTCAATACAAGAAAAAAATTATAACTAGATGTGGGAATAGATGTTAACTGAAGTTACTGCACAATCATTTTACAGTATATAAATATTGTTTATTAGTAAGTATATCATATGATATATATCATATGCACTATGTAATCATATATTAAATAAAAAGTATTAAGAGTAACTATATATGGATAGATGACTTACTAATTTAATAAACAATATTTACTATTATGTGTGTGTGTACATTTTCTTTATCAATTCATCCATGGATGGACTCTAATGTTGTTTCCATATCTTGGCTATTATAAATATATCTGGGTATTATTACTATTTATTTATTATTCCTATTTACGGGTATTTGGGTATATGGTATATAATTTCTTTATTGCTATCTGTATATCCAGATATTTTTTGTAGGGTAGACATAAAAAATTAAATCATAAGAATTTCTCTAATTGAAATGTAACATATTTCATCAATTTGCAATTTTTTTTAAAAAATATTCTAGTATCTTTAAAATAGGGAAGGTGTTACATATCTCATAGATGCTCTTGGTCATTTTTTTTTTAGATTAATTTCTCAAATCAGGATGCATCTTAATTGATAGTACTTCCAATTTAATAAAATAGAGAAATAGACTATTTTACCCTGACTTCATGGTTATTCTTGCTAATCTAACAACGAGGCAGGTGCGTGTGTGTATGTATGTGCACATACAATGCTCTCCTAATGCATGCATCTGAGTGTTACAGGTGACTATAAAAAAAGTCATCACATTCCTGGATATGTTCCAAGTCACAAAGCCACAGCCTGGAGACCACTAGGAATTAGTGGCTTGTAAATAAACGTAAAGATTATATATTAAACCTGTTATCTGAGCAAATGTCAGAGACACAAAGAAGGGGGCATGTCCTGTGGGATACTCCTCCCGGGTGATTTCTCTCTAAAGCTGCTCTTTTTTTTTTTTTTTTCTTTTTTTTTTTTGAGGCTAGGTCTCACTATATTGCCTGGGGAACCGCAGACTCTCATTGCCCGGGGTACCCCAGACTCAAGTGATCCCCAGCCTCAGCTTCCCCAGTAGCTGGGATTACAGGTACATGTCACCACACCCAGCTATTCTTTGAGAGTAGGCCTTGCTATGCTGCCCCAGGCAGGACTCGACCCCACGGACTCAAATGATTCCCAGTCTCAGTCTCCCGTCCTAGGCTGGGATTAAAGCTGTGTGCCACCATGGCTGGCTCTAAAGCTGCTCTTAAAGCTTTCTGCACTCAGAGGTGAAAAGACCAGTCCTACAACTACCTACAAGTCTAAAGCTCATCTTCAGGCCCAAAGAGCAGGATCTGCTGGCTCATGATGTGATCTGCCTCCCATCTGCCAGTCCCATTATGGACTGTGATCCTCTGCCAGCAGGGGTGAAGTTTTGATCAAAAGGCCCTCGACCCCACACTGACACCACTTACCTTCCTTCTACCTCCTCCAGAGATGTGCGGGTCCGCGTGGTAGAAGAATGCAGGGTGGTGGGGAGTGTGTTGGGCAGCAAAGGGCTTCTTTCACTATTGCTTGTAGCCCTGGGAGCTGGGGGCACCAGGCCAGGTACTGGGGAACATAAAAAGCACCAGAGTGGGCGATGGCCCAAGAGAAGCACTGGAGAGCTGGACAAAGCGCTCTTTGAGCTGCCCTCATCCTAGACATCCTCATGAGAAACGCTTATTAACTCTGTAGTGAATGATTCTGTTTCCAGTATTGACTCTGGGTGTGCTAGATATCCACACGGTCAAGAAGAGAGAGTAATGTACAGGTTATCACAGGGAATCGGGAGACCTGAAATTCTAATTAATTCCAGAGGCCAGACAGACCCAGATCTGTGCCATTCCAAAGTCAAAATCACTGTCCCCATATGCTGGGGGGGGGGGCTCCCAGCTGGAAAGACAAAGCTGAGGCTGCTGGTCCTCTGCTCTTCCAGGGGGGTGTTCAGAACAACTCACCGAGGGAGCAGGGCCGGTCACTGGGCTCGTCAGGACAGGCACACACAAAGTCCGAGGCTCTGGCGAAGCAGAGGTGGGTGCAGCCTCCATTGTTCACACCACAGGCATTGGTCCCTGGGGACAAAGCAGATGAGTATCTGGTCTGGGACAGAATCAAGTCTTGCAATTTGGGGCTTCTCAGAAAGAAAGTGATCCAGGGCTACTCATTTCCAGGGACAAAAGGCAGGAGAGGTAGAACCCCGGGGGGTTGCAAAGATCTAAGGTGAACAAAAAGACTCTCCTGTGGCTCTTAAGTGTCTTGGTCCGTGGGGTGACCAGCCAGTCCCACTGATGGTAAAGAAGCAGGCTTGGGGTCCAGTAGCCCACCTGTCTGCCTCTGAGGGGAGACGACGATGATATCCATGAGCCCTTCCACGTTTGCCAACACTGTCTCCTTGTTCCGGCCTGAGTACTTGTCAACACGCTGGATTGACTTGGTCTGCCAATCTGTCCAGTAGATCCACCTGTCCTGCTACTCAACCCAAAAGAGAAAATATTATTCAACCATAGGACTTGGGTCTAATGTGCATGCTTGGGCATGAGCACTCCGGCAGGGGGACAATCTCTTGTCCACCAGGTTGACCTCTGTGCACCCCCAGGGATGGTAAAGTTGCTGCCCAGGGAGTCTCTCCCAATCCAAGTGGATGTCATCATTCTCTCCTCCATACTTTTGTGTCAGGTCCTTACATCTACAAGTAACACTTAGAAGCGTCTGTGTACACATCTGCCTATCCTGCCAGATTAAGTTCTTTATGGACAAGACTGTGTTTCATTCACCTTTTACTTCCAACACCTAACACTGAGTCCTCTATCTGCTGATTGAGTGGCTCAGTGAATCAATGTTTTCCCATACCTAGCAAATAGAAATACATTTAGGCAGGAGGTCCTTCCTGGGTTTCTGTTCTTCCAGACCTTTCTGCAATGCCCCAGATCAAAACCTCTGCTTATTTCTTTGGGCAGCTGCCTGCAAAAGCAGAGATGCAGAGGTCCTCAAGTAGGGCTGTGAAGGGGCCATGAAGGTGGTCCCAAGGTACACTTCAGAACTGCCAGGGCAAACTTGTCGACTGAAAAGTTGTATTCAGTGTTATCCTGTAATTTTAGATTTGGAGTATAAAAAATATATATCTATCATTAAGTCATATAAACGCTTATTAATGTGTAGGATGTAATGAAGAATACAGAGTATATGTTTACCAGAAAGGAAAAAGATTTCTAAATGGTTGAGTGAGAATCACTGTTTTGGCCCTGCATTTGGTAGATCTCCTTTTTTCTCCCCTTCCTCCAATTATTTTGTAGGGTTAGAATGCTCCAGGCTGGGCACGGTGGCTCGTGCCTGTAAGCTTCAGTCTATGAAGAGGCCGGGGCTAGGGATCATGGTTCAAGTCCTGCCTGGGGCCCGTAGAGAGACCTAGTTCCAAAAAAAATAGCTGGGTGTGGTGGCGCGTGCCTGTAATCCCAGCTACTTGGGAAGCTGAGGCTGGGGATTGCTTGAGTCCGTGGTACCCCGGGCAACGAGAGCCTGTGGTTCCACAGGCAAAATAGCGAGACCTAGTCTCAAAAAACAAACAAACAAAAAAGAATGCTCCAAGATGACAGCTAATATAGATGAGAAACTCCAAATAGCATTCATTGAGTGCCATGCACGGTGCTAACGCTGCATGATTATTTCAGGATGCTATTTTTGAGCTTGTTTATAGTATAGGTAAGAGCAGTTTGAAGAAGCTGAGTATCCTATCCAAAGTTGCAGTACTGAAGCCACAAGCAAATTGCAAGCCTAGCAGTTGGCCTGTTGGAGGCACTCAATAAACACTAGGGACAGGCTGGTTGGCTCAAAATTCAGACTCTTTGCCGCCAAGGGAGGCGCTTCAGCTTGGCTGCTGGGCCCACAGCATTAGGGCCAAAGGTGGAACTTGTTAAAATGCACATCCCTAGGTCCAACCCTCAAGAAGCAGATTCTTTAAGTCTAGGGCTGAGGAAGCTACAATTTAACGAGCCCCCTCAGCTGATTCTGCACACTCCAATTTGAGAGCCACACCTTCAAATGCTAGGGTGTGGGGGTGGTGAGACGGGAGTAGCAGGGCTCCTTATACAGGAGATACCCTCCAAAAGGGCTTCCACAGCAAGCTTGTTGAGCAGTAACTAGGGCTGAGGCTGCTGACTGAGAATGCCAGGAAATACCCCTATCAAGGAGGCTGTTACCTCTCCCCTGAGCCAGTACCTGGGTGAGCGCAAAGGGGTGGGACACGTGGCTGACCAAGACCTGCCGGAGCTTCCCATTGAGGTCAGCGCTCTCGATCCTGTCCAGATGCGCATCGACCCAGTAGATCCTGTGGAGGAGAAAAGGATGCTGCTTAAAATTCTTGGCAGGGAGCCCTACCTGTCTCCCTGAGCATCTATTTGTCCTTCCACAGTTAAGCTGCCAGGTCCATGAACAGTCAAGGAGTAATCCTGAGGATACTCCTTGTGAGATAGACAGTTGGGGGCTCAAGTGAGGAGGAAGAGAGTTGGGGGCTCAAGTGAGGAGGCTGGAGCTGTTCTGGGAGGGACAGTCCACTGACCTTAGAGTAGCCACCACCCAACCTCCAGCAACTTGATAACTCTTACACAAGAACTTAAGCCCAACTTCTTATGAATGTTCCAGACATCACCTCACCCTACAAGGACCTCACAGAAGTGAAAGGAAGAGGATACTGTCCTTGTCTACTCCAACTCTGCAGCTGACTTTGATTCACTTTCCTTTGAGGGTTAAGATAGCCCTGCTGTTACAGACACCCCTTCACCCTCTTCTCTTGCCCATGGACACTTTTAAGGTAGACCAGGAGTTGCAAATTCAAGTCTGAAGGGGAGAAACAAGAGTGAAGAAGCAGCCAGTCGATGGATGGGGCAGAGGGACCAGTCAGAGGCTAAAACCCACCCAAGGGTTGAGGACTGGACTGCGCAACTCCTAAGCAGAATGTCTGAGGACATTCTAACACTCAGGCTATGTCTAAGTATATGTCCCTTCATCCTCCTGACACTCCCTCTGCTCCACTTCCCCAGCAACTTTCTCTTTTTTGTTTTCACAATTTCAGCCGCAGACATCCTCTCTCTACCCACCTCTCTCCATCATTTCCTGCCCACCCGATTGCCAGGAGGCCCCTGCGGACAGGACTCCCACCTGCGGGTATCGTAGTCCAGGGTAAGGCCATTGGGCCAACCCAGGTCTGTGTTGATGAGGACCTTCCGTTCAGAGCCATCCAGGTTTGCCCGCTCAATCTTGGCAATGTGGCCCCAGTCCGTCCAGAAGAGGTATCTAAGACACAGCAGGAGCGTCATCATCACCAAGGTGTAGGAAGATGGCAAGCTGAGGTTGAAAGAACACAGGGGACCCTACCCCCCACCTTACACAGAGACAATCTTCCAGGGTTTCTCATCCCCAGGCCTACCTTTCCTGGGTCTTTCTCCTATGGCCCTCACTTACCCCTTCCTGGGGAAAACAGCAATGGCCCGAGGCTCATCCAGACTGTTGTTGATCAGCACTTTGCGACAAGAACCATCTAGCCTCGATGCTTCGATGGTATTTCGGCCTGTGTCTGTCCAGTAGAGATTCCTGGCCACCCAGTCCACTGCCAGTCCATCAGTGGTCTTCAGCCCACGGCCGATCACTGTCTCCATGTTGCTGCCATTCAGATCTGCTCGCCTTCAAGAACAAGGGTGGGTTGGATGACTGAATGGATGGACGAGCAAGTGTCAGGAATGTCTCTGAGCTATATTGCCCAAACTGAAGAGGGCAGAGACCAAGTATCTGCCAGTATATACCTCAGTGTTTCGCATAGTAGGTATTCAAAACATTGCAATATTAATGAATTAATGAATGAATTCATTAATGAATGAATGGGAGGACAGAGTGTTTCCTGCTATAAATAGTTTAGGTCCCTGTCTTGCCAGAGACAGGTTAATAATTCCCCAGGCAGCTTGGAGGAGAGACAAGGCTTGCTGCGAGGTGATCATAAGGAAGGCAAATTTGTCCAAATTTACTTATGCTTATTTACATCAAGGAATTTGATCCCAGGATAGGGGGACTTCTTTGAACTCTATCTGTTCATCTGGCACCAGTATAAGATTACACCCGCCTCAGGGTGAACAAAAGGGACCCCCTGTTCTTCTGTATGAGAATATCTGCCATGGTTCAGCCCCTCTGAATGATGGTAGGACATCATAGATCTCGGCTAGGTTGAGGTAAAACATCTTAAGAAAAATAAAAATAAAACAAAAAGCCGGGCACGGTTGCTTGTGCCTGTAAGCTTCAGCCTATGAAGCGGTCGAAGCTAGGGATCGTGGTTTGAGTCCCGCCTGGAGCCCGTAGCGAGACCTAGTTCCAAAAAAATAGCTGGGCATGGTGGCGCGCGTCTGTAATCCCAGCTACCCGGGAAGCTGAGGCTGGGGAGTGCTTGAGTCCGTGGTACCCTGGGCAACGAGAGCCTGTGGTTCCAGGGGCAAAAATAGCGAGACCTAGTCTCAAAAAAAAAATTAAAAAACAAACAAAAAAAACCCCCAAACAAACAAAAACAAAAAAATGCCAAAGATGAAACAAACCAAAAAAGCAATCTTGTGAACAGCCATGGATATTGGCATCTGCTCAGGGCTCCTGTATTTTATGGCAGATACAAGGTTTAGGGACACACGGCTTATTATCAGTGAGTCCTGGGGTGCCCGGGTGTTGCCACAGAGCCTGGGAGAAGGGGCAGACTGATCTGCTTTGGTTTGTTTGGGCATCTATGAGTCTTTAAAGAAACATAGAGCCTGGAAAGCAGGGCATGGTGGCATGTGCCTGTAATCCAAGCACAGGGAGGCGAGAAACCAGGGACTGCTTAAATTCACGGGTTCAAGACTACCCCAGGCAACATAGTGAGACCTAGTCTCGTAAAAGCAGCTAGACGTGGTGGTGGGTGCCTGTAATCCCAGCTACCTGGGAGGCTGAGGCTGGGGATCGCTTGAGTCCGTGGGATCACGACTACCCCAGGCAACAGAGCAAGACCTAGTCTAAAAAAAAAAAAACAAAGAAGAGACTGGAATCTGCTCTAAGTGATAACACTACCCAGCAGACGAGTCAGGGTCAGAACTCACTACTCATACTGCCAAGTGGTCAATCCTATTAGTCCACATAGACTGTCACCTCCCACAATGGGATTGGTGGCAAGTCTGTGTCCTGGGGTGGGGGGTGGTGGAGAACAGGGGAGCGGTTCTGGGAGACTCATACCTGATTACATCCAAGAACACATCTGTGTAATAGACCTTCCCTTCCACACTGTCATAGTCCAGGGAGATGACGTTGTTGAGCTCGGGGACAGGGATGTGCACATCCGTGTGGTCGCTGGTGTCCAGCGAGATCCGCCGGATGGAGCCGCGGCTGGAGAAGAGCAGGTAGATCTCCGGAGAGGCATCGCAGGTCTTCCCATCCCCCTTCAGCTGGATTCCAGTGGGGCAGGCGCAGGAGAAGCCAGAGGGCCGAGGTAAGCAGAGGTGGGAGCAGCCGCCATTCCTTGGGCCACACTTGTTAAAACCTAGTGACGATAGAGAGAAGCAGCAGTTTGACACCAAAGGCCCTGGATTCTGGTGCCTGCTTGTCTGCTGTTCCAAGTGGCAGGACTCAGTAGCTGGCGGGGACGAAGCAGGATGAGTGCTTTGATAGTGGCAGCACCAAGCAGAAAGGGCACCTGCCAGACCCAGAAGGAACACCCCGTCCTGGAACAGGATTGAGGTAGGTTCTGGGTTCTCTGTGAAGGGATCTCTGTGCACTGGTTCTGGCCCTGCTGCTGAGATACTCCCAGAAGGCCAGTGGCCCTGGCTCGCAGCCTCAGGACCTCTTCTCACCCAGTAGCTGTGTCCGGTCCACAGCCTGGATGTCCATGAGGCCTGGCAGATTGGACCTCACCAGGATGACATTGCTGCCAGTGCCCTTGTCAGCACGATGGATGCTGCGTGTCTGCCAGTCAGTCCAGTAGATATAGGAGTCGAGCAGGGTAAGGCCATACGGGTGCTGCACGGGTGACACCAGCGTATGCCGGTGGGCACCGTTCAGATCCGCTGCCTCGATTCGCTGTGGAGGAAGGGGAGCAAGGGGTGGCTGTCAGCAGACTAGGAGCCCCCAGTGGAGAGTCCAAACTGGCCCCTCTGATCTTCCCAGGATCCTGGCAACAGAAAGGGGGCTCTCACCTCCGTGTGGGCATCAGCCCAGAGCAGCTGGGCGCTGGCCTTGTCCACAGTCAGTCCGTTGGGCCAGCCGAGGTTGTTGTTGATGAGCACAGTCCGGTCCGAGCCGTCCATCCCGGATCGTTCTAACTTGGCGTTCTCCCCCCAGTCTGTCCAGTACATGAACCTGGGAAAGAAAGCACTTGCTGGTTGCTCAGTTACTCTACCCAACGGGTACCTACGCACTGCAAAGCATGTGCAAACTATTTTATATGACAAAAAGGGGAGTTGCTTTTTAAGGGGGCAAGAATTCCAGCTCTGCAAGATGAGAAACTTCTGGTGATCCAATTCATGATGTGAATATTATTAAACCTATTGGCCGGTGTACTTAGAAATGGTGAAGAGAGTAAATTTTGTGTTTTGTGATTTTTACAATAAGAAAAAGGATTATCCCTTGGCGCATTATCTTTCTGAACCCTCACCAGGGCCAGGAGGCAGGCATTTGCCATCACTTTATTTGGCAGGTTAAGAAAGGAGGGCTGGGCACGGTCGCGTGTGCCTTTAATTGCAGCCTATGGAGTGAGGCCAAGACTAGGAATCACTTGAGTCTGCAGGTCTGAGACCCACCCGGGGCAACATAGCAAGACCTAGTCTCAAAAAATAGCTGGGCATGGTGGCGTGCGCCTGTAATCCCAGCTACTTGGGAAGCTGAGGCTGCGGATTGTTTGAGTCCGTGGTACCTCGGGCAATGTGAGCCTGTGGTTCCCTGGGCAACAAAGCGAGACCTAGTCTCAAAAAAAAAAAAGCTGAGTATCAGGGGGAGGTTGAATCCTGGACCCAAAGGTGACAGACACAGCTAATCAGTGGCAAAGGGACTTGGATCCTGGATTTCTGAGTTCCAGCCTTATCTGTTTAGCCTTCGAGTGATACCATCATTGGGAGTGTGGGGTACCCCGAGAGGTCAGCCTAGGTATTTGAAGCATGCTGGCTCTCCACTGCCACCTTCACCCCACTCACAGCCCTAGTTGCATAGGCCTATCCTCTGACCAGCACCCTGGAACTGGCTCTTACCCCATCTCGTGGTACAGCACAATGGCCCGGGGGCTGTCAAGGTTCTGCCACACCAGCACTTTCCGCATGGACCCATCCAGGTTGCCCACTTCAATCCGGTTGGTGCCCGTATCAGTCCAGTATACTTTTCGGCCAATGGCATCCACTGCGAGCCCATCTGTGGTTTGCAGCCCTGCAGGAAGTCAAGAGAGCACACTGGCTCCTGCCTTTAAACAGATGGGCTATTTCTCCAGCTCTGGAGCCAGACAGGAGGCCCTGGACTGGGAGGGAGGCCCACCTGTGGTGATGATGTCCTCATGCTGCGAGCCATCCAGATTGGCACGGCTGATCCTGTGCAGCGTGCTGTCCGACCAGTACACTTTCCCTGGACACAGAAGGCTGGCTCAGCCTGGCCCTGTGCCTCCTCAAAGGGACACGCAGCAGACTCACCCCTATAGGCTTGGGCACCCCCTAGCTGAGGAAATTGGCGGTGATGCAAATTGGGGGTGATGCAGAAAGACCCAAAGAGGTCAGCTCTTGGCAGAGCTGGGGGGTAAGGGCCCGAGCCATGCCTTCCAAGAGAGGGAAAGTGCTTCAAAGACAGGGGCAAAGATTCTCCAGAGGGAACCCAGGGTCCCAGGCTGTGAGCAGGAGGCAAAGGCGATGGGAAAGGAGGGACAAAGTTGTTGCTGGGCAGGGACAGAAGGCAGGTGGGAGGGGGCACACAGACCTTCCTGGGGGTCCACTCCAATGGCAATGGTGTTCTTCATGGTGATGTTGACTGGTACCACCACGTCAGCAAAGTAAGGGATGTCTAAGGAGACCATGCGGATGTCTATCCTCCTGGCGAAGATGAGGAAACTGTTCATGCCTGCCCAGGGAGGGGAGGAAAGAGGACGGTCACTCTTGCACGGCCTTGGGGAGGAGGTAGAACAAGCCGAAGGGAAGACCTTGCCCTGGTTCTGAGTTTCTAGGGGTGTGATCTGGGGCAAGTCATTCATTCATTCGTTCATTCGTTCGTTCGTTCCTGCATTTGTTTGTTCGTTTATTCATTCATTCATTTGAGACTAGGTCTCGCTATGTTGCGCCGGGTAGTCCCAATCCTGCAGACTCAAGAGATCCCCAGCCTCAGCCTCCCATGTAGCTGGGATTACAGGTGCCTGCCACCATGTCTGGCTGCCTTTTCAAGACCAGGTCTCATTATATTGCCTGGGGTAGTCTAACCTGTGAACTCAAGTGATCCCTGGCCTCTTGCTTCCCAGCACTTGGATTATAGGTGCACACTACCACACCCAGCTGGGGCAAATTATTTAAATTATTTAAGCCTCAGTTTTACCATCTGTATAATGAGAACAATGACAGGGCAAGTGGTAAAATTAAAAGGGATCACATGCTTAAGGCATTTAGCACTGGACATGACCTAGCCACAGACCAACTTCTTTGTTACTGTATAAGATCACATTAAAGAGGACTAATCCCCAATCTGGGAGGACATCTTAAGCTCACCCAAACTCCCCAGGAAGTTAGGGCTCAAATACAGCTGACCAGCAAATACAGCAGTATACCTTGAGGAGAAACACTGACTTCTAAAATCTGGACATTCAGAAATACCCTGTTCCTGGGACCCTCTGACTCAGGTGGTCACATAAGTTGTGCTTCTTGCCAGAGTGCCACAGTCAAGGGAGGATTGTAGCTGTCACACTTTTTTTTTGAGACTAGGTCTTGCTATTTTTGCCTGTGGAACTGCAGGCTCATGTTGCCCGGGGTACCACAGACTTAAGCAATCCCCAGCCTCAGCTTCCCAGGTAGCTGGAATTACAGGCACACATCACCATGCCCAGTTACAGTTTTTTGGAACTAGGTCTCGCTAGGTGCCCCCGGTGGGACTCGAACTGTGATCCCTGGCCCCAGCTGCAGCTTCCTAGGCTGCTGATTACAGGCATACGCCACCATGCCCAGCCCTGTCACACATTTTAATATTTATTATATTGATTTAGGCAGCTAGAAGTAAAGTGGCTTGTTCTAACCAAATCAGTCTATTATGACAATTTACTAGCAGATGGAAGTAAAGCATCTGAGGAAGAAGTTTCTTTTTTCTAACAGATATGAAAGACACCATATGAACTAGTAGGACCTGCCTCTAATCCTGTCTACCTGCTCCCCTGGGCCTCTCCTTTGGTTGTCTCCTCTTTTCTAAAGCCCTGTCTCTCCCCTAAACCTCTAGAGTCACCAGGATTCATAAATTTGTGGTTTGTCGGGCTACCATAGAGCCCATTTGCAGGGAAAGATGCCACTGCTCTTCCTGGCAAGGCTCAGCCAGGTCTGTGATGCTTAGACTCACCTGGTGAACAGGTCTTGCCATCAGGCATTAGGTTGATGCCTGTGGGGCAGGTACAGCTGAAGCCACTTGGAGATGGGGACCGAAGACACAGGTGGCTGCAGCCGCCATTCCCCGTAGCACACGGTGTGGACACTGGGTAGGGAGGCAGGGGTCAGTAGGGAGGACGGAGGCAGAAGAAGGTCGGGGAGAAACCAGAATGGACCACAGGTATCTCACCAGGAGGCCGCCGGCGATGGAAGACGTGGATATCCATGAGGTTCTCCAAGTTCTCCTGCAGTGTCTCACGATTCAGTCCTGTGAGTCGGTCAGCGCTCTGGATACTCTTGGTCTGCCAGTCAGTCCAGTAGATGCGCTCGCCGTACAGGGTCAGCCCGAATGGGTGGGGGAGCTGGCTTCCGATCAGCACCTGCCAGGGTCCCACACTTGTGTCACCCCCAGCTTGGTCTGACCATCCAGAGCAGGGGTCAAGAGCTTGGGGAGGGGGTCCGAATGCCGCTCTGCCACTGCCATCTGCTGTGTAACCCTGAGCAAGAGCTGGTGACAAAATCTCTCAGAGCCATGGCCGGGCGGTCCGTGATGTGAGCATGTCAGTGACCCGCCCCAAGGCCACGCGTGATGATAGTAAAGGATCTTGTGTTATTTCCATAAAATCTCAAAGTATCTGCACAGACCACTTAATAGTTACAAAAGGAACGGGAGCAACTCTATAGTGGACACCACCTTAACCATGCTATAAAAGACACCATCACCTTTGATATGAGACAAGCTGTTGCAGGACCTGTTTGTGAGACACTGAGAAGCTCAGGATGAGGCATCAGTCAGTGCAGCCCCAAACACATCACTTGACCCAGTCACAGGAAACATCAGACATATCGGGGATCCTCTTCTATGTGATGACGGGCATTTATTTATTTTTAAAAATTTATTGCATATATGTATATATTTTTTACATCATTGACTAGTGTTTATTTTTTAAGACTAGGTCTCGTTATTTTTACCTGTGAAACTGTAGACTCACGTTGCCCGGGGTACCACAGACTCAAGCAATCCCCAGCCTTAGCTTCACAGGTAGCTGGGATTACCTGTGCATGCACCACCACACCCAGCTATTTTTTTGGGGACTAGGTCTCACTACATTGCCCTGAGCGGGACTAGAACCATGATCCCTGGTCCCCAGCTTCCTAGGCTGCTGTTTACAGGTACGTACCACAGTGCTCACCCCTGGCATTTGTTTTTTTTTTAAAGCAACAAAAGTTAAGAAAGGCATAGAAAGGCTGAGGAAGATTAGAAAGTTCCAGATTAGAAATAGAGGAACATGATGACTAAATCTCTGATCCAGAACTGGATCCTGGACTGAAAAGGAAACTAAGAAGGAGACACTCTGGAGGCAGTTGGTGGTAGAACTGAAGATGGGCTGTGGGTTCGCTAGTCGTAGTGTGCAGTGCTGAATCCCCTTTATTTTGACCATTGTACTGTAGGTGAGACAGTGAGACAGTGTTCTTGATCATAGGAGGGTAAGCCCTGGAATATTTTGGGGTCAAGAGCAAGATATCCTATAGTAACCTCACATGGTTCAGAAGAATAACTTGCATGTGTGTGGACAGAGAATGCTACTGGTTCTTTTCACTAGTCTCACAAATTTCTGCAAGTTTGAAATGATACCACACACACACACACACACACACACACACACACACACACACACCAAAGACAAAGAGAGAGATCCTGGGCTCAGTTTGTAGTTACGCACTAGTTTTACCTGGAAAGATTACTAGGAAAATCTGTGTAAAGAGACCCCCCCAGTCCACGATCTACAGAACCCTTAGTTCCTTTTCAGAATCCTTAGTCCAGTAGCAGGGCCCTAGGCCTCCAAAGAGGAGTCGCAACCTCCGAGAAATAGCACACACCTCATGCCAGGTCCCTGGGAAAGTCCCAGACCCTATCTGTTGCCAATCAGGGAGTGCTACCCTGGAGGAAGTCAGCGCCTTGGAGGATGCCCAAGCAGCACCCTTACCTTCCTCTTGCTGCCATCCAGCCCCGCAAATTCAATGGTCTTCATGCCGGCATCGGCCCAGTACAGACGCTGGAACACGTAGTCGATGGCCAGCCCGTTAGGCCAGGTGAGGTTAGAGGAGATGATCACCTGGCGGTCGGAGGCATCCATGCCAGCTCGTTCGATTTTGGGGCTGGCACCCCAGTCAGTCCAGTACATGTACCTGGGCATAGTAAGGGCTGTCTTAGAAGGCTTCAATACCTGGGGCCTCAGGGTTTCTGCTTGTCATGCTTGTTTCAGCCTCCTGCCTCAGTTCTCAGTCCTGTCCTGGGCTCAGAAGTGTCTCTGAAGGTCTCATAACTTCTATCCCTATCAAAGGACACTCCTGGATCTAAATAAGGACAGAGCCCATGGGTCAAGGAGCGTGCAGCAAATAGGACTATTTGGGACTAAGGAAAGAGGGGAAGTGAGGATGGGTGATAAGAAATGTTTCCTCTAGGCTGGGCATGATGGCGCATGCCTGCAGGTAGCAGTCTAGGAAGCCACGGCCGGGGCCAGGGATAGTGGTTCGAGTCCTGCCGGGGGCATGTAGCAAGTCCGAGTCCTAAAAAAATAGCTGGGCATGGTGGCGCACGCCTGTCATCCCAGCTATCTGGGTAGCTGAGGCTGGGGATTGCTTGAGTTTGTGGTACCATGGGCAATGTGAGCCTGTGGTTCCATGGGCAAAAATAGTGAGACCTAGTCTCCAAAAAAAAAAAAAAGAAATATTTTCTCTAGCAGGACGGGTTAAATAATTGTGGCACAGGAATTTAACAGCATTCTAAATAGTAGTTAAGAGCAGTAAAGTAGAGATACATAATCAAATGGAAAGATTTGGAAATAAATAACCAAGTGAAAAACAGTATGCTATTGCCATAAACCCAAAACTACCACCTCTATCAGTGACTATATATGTAAATGTATTTACTATATACATAAAATATGTACTTTATATATGAAAATATATATAATGTATAAGTATATATAATATACTCTATATAAATATGTGTGTATATATACAGCTAGAATATATATATAGAATATATATAGAATATATATATAGAATATATATAGAATATATATATAGAATATATATAGAATATATATATAGAATATATATAGAATATATATATAGAATATATATAGAATATATATATATATATAGTTAGTTACTTAGAAAGTTAGAAGAAAATCTGGATGTAAACACCCCAACTGGTGTTTATTGATAAAAATCACCTTCTACAGATTTATTTACTTTTAAACAATAGCTATTTCTATTTCAAAAGAAAATAATAATAGAAGAGGAGTCAGTTTAAAAGGTTCCCTAGTCCGTGAAGAAGACAGAGTATCTCTGATCTCTATGGTCCTACAGCTGCCCTTGCTTCCTTGGTATGCCCCATGACTCCTGCGACCTTCCGGAATCCCCTCCAGTACTCAGGTCTGGGGGCACAGATGAAGTTCATCCCAATGGGGGCGGTGCTCACCCGCCCATGGGTTCCACCACGATGTCCCGGGGACGGTCCAGGTTCTCCCAGATGAGAACTGTCCTCATGCTGCCATCTGTGTTAGCCACTTCGATCCGGTCTGTCCCTACCAAGAAAGAGGAGGCAAAGATACTCATTCTAGTCTCAGTCATTCACTCTACTGTCCATGCCCAGCGGAGCGTCTGGCATGTAGTAAGTGCTCAAGAAATGGTTGGTCATTGATCTGCAGTAGAGAGTCAACTGCAACGAAGTAATCAGTGCCTTTCTTCAAAGAACAAGGTTTCTTTGACCCAAGCTTTCCCTCTGTCCTGTAACTTAGGGCAATGCTTCTCAAAGGTCAATGTGGCACAAGAATCACGGTAGCTTGTTCAAACAGATTCCTGAATCTAACCTCCACAGGTTCTGCTGTGGCAGGTTTGCAGTAGGTCCCATGAATCTGCATTTCTAATGCATTCCAAGGTGACACTGACACTATAAGTTCAGGGACCACACTTTGAGTAGCTCTGGTCTAAGAGAGTAGCCTGACCTCCCACATTCACTTGATTAACCGAAAACACACATTTCATTAAGACAATGATAGGAGAAAAACCACAGGACAGAGGAGTTTTCTTATCTGAAGTGCCTCCCAACATTCTTTTTGAGACTAGGTCTTGCTTTGTTGCCCAGGGCTATCTCGAACCCGCAGACTCAAGTGATGCCTAACCTTAGCTTCCCAGTAGCTTGGATTATAGGCATGCGCCACCATGCCTGGCTGCCTCCCAATGTTCTCAAGCATTTAGCTGCACAGCAGAGGTAGCTGCCAATTTGATTGGCACATGCCAAATCCTCAAACCTTCAGCTCTGTAGTAGTCCTGCCACTTCTGACCTAGCCAGCACTTGGGGTTAAGATACAACTGACCAAGTTCGGGCATGGTGGTATGTGCCTTTAATCGCCGCCTACAGAAGCGAGGCTGAGGCTAGGAATCACTTGAGTCTGAGGGTCCGGGACCTGCCTGGGGCAACGTAGAGAGACCCAGTCTCAAAAAATAGCTGGGCGTGGTGGCGCATGCCTGTAATTCTAGCTACCTAGGAGGCTGAGGCTGGGGATTGCTTGAGTCCATGGTACCCTGGGCAATGTGAGCCTGCCGTTCCCTGGGCAACAAAGCAAGACCTAGTCTCAAAAAAAACAAAGATGCAACTGGCCAAGGAGGAGTGCTGGGACCCTTCTCCCTGAGGCAGGCTTCACACGTGGAATCCCAGAAAGCCATACCCGCATCTGTACATACCCGCATCGGTCCAGTACAGCTTGTTGGTGACCCAGTCAATGGCCAGGCCTGCCGGGCTCTCCAAACTGGTATCCACTACCACCTGGGCAGGAAGCAAAGCTGTATCATCAACGAGGCCTGTAGCCTAGCTCTGGAGCCCAAACTCCACCCCTTCTCAGGCTGACAAAGTAGGAGAAGCCCTGACCCAGGAGAGGATGGATCCCACCCCTCCATCTCTGCCCTCCCCAAGGGCTGGGTCCACGCCGGGTCCTACCTCCTGTCCTGTTCCATCCCACTTGGCCCTACTGATGGTGTCAGTGCTGACGTCTGTCCAGTACACGTGGTCATCCCGGGAGTCCCAGTCAAGGGCCACAGCACTGCGCACGTCAGCCAGTGGGATGACATCGTCGGACAGGTCCTCTGTGTCGAAGCTGATCCGACGGATGTCCATCCTTCGGGCAAAAAGCAGGAACTTGTCAAGACCTGATCAAAGGCCGAAAGGGGTCTTCTTTTAATGCTCTAAATCCAATAACAGTGACAGACAGAGACGCTCACCTGTGTGACATCTGGTTCAGCCACACATCCTGGGGCCTGGGGCCCCCTACCTGTCACACCTCAGGTCCCTATGGGGTAGTGGGCAGCCTGGCAGAATAAGACTTTTCAGACGTTAGGACCCCTAGGGCTCTACCCAGGGTCTGGTGATGCAGCCTGTGTGTCTGTCAGCTGCAGCTCAGCTTTCCTCTGATTCGCTCACCTCTTTCATCCACTGCCTGGATCACTGTCAGCCCCCACCCAGACCTCTCTGACTTGCTGCTCTACTCCTGCTAGCTCTCGCGCTAGACCTGACTCTTCACAAGGTGAACCTATCACGACTATTTTAGGAGCACTTACTCCTTGCCAGGCACCAAGCTTAGTGCTTCTCTTGCTTTCTGTCTTTGAGTCTCACAGCAACCTTTGGGGGTTCATGCTACGCTCGTTCTCATTTTCTAGACAGTGGCCCAGGAGCCCCCAGCTACAAAACGCCAGAATGGGGATTCGAACTCAGGCCTGACACCAAGCAGACACTTCGGCCCCTCCCCTGCATAGCTTCTTCCCAGCGGGCACTTCTTCCCAGAAGGCCTGGCTTTGCTCTGTCTGAATATTTCCCAGTGTGCTTCTCTGCCTGGAAAGACACCTCTTTCCTAGCCTGTCCAGCTCTGGGAAACCCGTAAGGGGGAACCTCACACGTGTCAGACATACGGGAAGTGCTGGACACAGAAGAATGCAAGAAAACTAGGTTCTCGAGTGAAGTGAGGAACAAACATGTCCCCTCCCCTCTGGACAATTCCCCTAATCTTACTCTTCAGAAAGGACCCAGGTCCAAGAGAAGTTTGGCTTTAACCAGGGCTAAGAGGGTTATGGGTGCACAGTGTAAACGGCAGTTTCTGAAGGGAGAGGGGTGGCTCCAGGCCCTGCCCTAGGCCTGGGTTGTTCTTCAGACCATCCTTAGAAAAGGTCACCTGTGACCCTGAGTTAGACATGGCCACCCTGTTGAGGCGACACTCCTGGAGGAGCTCCAAGGAAGCCAAAGTAGCACCTTGGGAGGCGACCAGGGAATCCTGTGCTTGCTCTTTATTTATTTACTTTTAATTTTTTGAGACTAGGTCTTGCTAGTTGCCTGGGGTAGTCCCAATCTCACAGATTCAAGCGATCCCCAGCCTCAGCCTCCCAGGTAGCTGGGATTACAGGCACCCGCCACTGCACCCAGCTGCTTTTTTGAGACCAGGTCTCGCTATGTTGCCCGGGGTAGTCTCAACTTGTGAACTCAAGGGATCCCTGGCTTCTTTGCCTCCCAGCGCTTGGAGTACAGGCACATGCCACCATGCCCTGCCTTCTGTGCTTGCTCTTTAGATACATCTGTCCTGAGTCTGCCTTTACAGAACACTGAGCGAAGTCCTAGTCTTGGCTCTCTGGGGAAAAGCCTGCAACAGGGTGAGGCTAACGGTGAAGAGGTAGGAAACCATTTCCCTGCTTTCTAGCACCAGGGAGCTCCTCGCTGTCCTACCTGATGAAATGAACTCAAGCCCTTGTCCCTGACTGGATGGCTTCAGCAACCTACTGCTAGACCCTCAGGCCCCAGCTTTGACCTAGGGGCCCTCAACCTCGTAAACGGTCCCTACCCAGGGGTTCCTTGAGAAGCCTGACTTTGCCCCATGATAGGCAGCTCCCCACACTCCTATCTTTGGTGCCTTCCACCCACCCTTACAAGGCACACCCACCGAGGCAGGTGCCCCCGATCTACTTACTCTGGGCACAGGCGTGGCTGCTGATCTTGCGGAAGCCAGTGGGGCAGGCACAGGTGTAGTTCTGGCCACTGGGCAGACACAGGTGGGTGCAGCCTCCATTGTTGTCCCCGCAGCGGTTTTTCCCTGCTCAAAGAGCCCAAAGCAAGAGGGTCAAGGACAAGCAAAGGTCGGTAAAAGGGGCCCCAAGATGACTGAGTATGCGTTTAACTACAGTGTCAGCTCCCTGGAGGGAGAAATGTGTCTTATTATTTTTTACATCTGGTCCAGCTGTGAGCACAGGAGATGCCTGGCACACAGGCAATGCCCCATGAATGCTGGTACGGATGAGATGGTTGCTCCTAGGTTTTGATGCTGCACCCTCCTAAATGCCCAGCAGAGGGCGGAATTAGCCCATGTCACCATCGACCTCAAATTTCCCCACCAGAAACAAGGGCAATAGTGACAGGTGCAGGGAGGGGTTTCAGGGGCACCAGAGGCTCACCAGGAGGGCAGTTTTGTACCTGCAGGCTGGCGCTGGGGGTGCAAGGTGTGGATGTCCATGGGGAAGTGGAGTTTGTTGCGAATGATCTCTTGGTTCTTGCCAGTAAATTTGTTGGCACTGTTGATGCTTTTGGTGTGCCAGTCTGTCCAGTAGAGGCTGTCTTCAAACACCGTGATGGCAAAAGGATGCGGGAGGCCTGGGGAAAGTCCAGAAGGATCTCAGTCTGGCACGGCCTGTCCCAGTCCCTGAGCCCAGGCCTGGCAACTGCACAAATCTCATCTTTTGCCAAGACTCCCAGGGGCCAGGGCAGGGAATAGAGGCTAAGAGATGAAGGAGAGTGGATGAAGGGCCTCACCCTGGCTAATGACAGCCTTGCGGTGACTCCCATCCAGATTGGCCCTCTCAATGACGTGATGCTTCGCATCCACCCAGTACATGCGGCGCCCGGCATAGTCAATGGTGAGGCCGTTGGGCCAGAAGAGGTGAGTGTCGGCAATGATGCGGCGCCCGGAACCATCCATGCTGGAGGCCTCGATGCGGGGGGTGTTGCCCCAGTCTGTCCAGTAAATGGTTCTAGCAGGGAGCACATGTACTCATACACACTGTGTTTCTAAAATAGCTGACCTACAACTGCAGGATCTTAGCAGATCCTAAATTAAGACTCCCCTTAATTGAATGCATGTAATTTTTAAGTCAGATGTGGAGGACTTGTATTTCAGAAGCCTTCCTTCTAATCATAATCATCACTATTCATTTTTATTCATTAGTTCAACGTGCTAAGCAAAAATAAAAGTATTAAAACACCGACCAGCTAACCAATGTGTATGATGCCATTTAAAATGTGTCTTGGGTCGGGCATGGTGGCGCATGCCTGTAAAGCAGCAGCCTAGGAAGCTGCGGCCGGGGCTAGGGATCGAGGTTCGAGCCCTGCTGGGGGCATGTAGCAAGACCTAGTCCCCACCAAAAAGCTGGGCATGGTGGTGTGCACCTTTAATTCCAGCTACCTGGGAAACTGAGGCTGGGGATTGCTTGAGTTTGTGGTACCCCGAGCAACGTGAGCCTGCGGTTCCATGGGCAAAAATAGTGAGACCTAGTCTAAAAAAAAAGAAATAAAAATAAAAATAGAATTTGCCTAATTTTTGGCTGTGCATGGTGGCATGTGCTTGTAAGCGACAGGTTATAGAGCCGTGGCAGGGTCTGGGGATCACAGTTCGAGTCCTGCCCAGGGCAACACAGCAAGCCCTAGTCCCAAAAAAATAGCTGGGCATGGTGGCGTGCGCCTGTAATCTTAGCTACCTAGGAAGAAGCTGAGGCTGGGGATTGCTTGAGTCCATGGTAACCCAGGCAACATGAGCCTGCAGTTCCACAGGCAAAAACAGCGAGACCTAGTCTCAAAAAAAAAAAAAATAAATAAAAATAAAAAATAAAATGTGTCTCATTTAAAAATAAAAATAAATAAAAAAATAAAATGTGTCTCATTTAAAGTGAGTGAAATGGGTGAAGGGCATCAAAAGGTAGAAACTTCCGGTTATAAAATAAGAAACACAATATTGAAATAAATAAAAAACAAATAAGATACTTAAGTTCTGGAATGCAATGTACAACATAGTAACTATAGTGAATTATGGGGTTTTTTTTTTGTTTGCATTTTTGAAAGTTGCTAAAAGAGATTTTAAAAGTTCTCATCACAAGAAAAAAACTGCTTCTATTGCATGCTGAAGGATGCTAATGAAACTTAGTGAGGTGATCATTTGCAGTCCAAGCAGACTTCATTTTCTTGTACTTTGCAGATGTTGCATTTTATTTTTTAACAAATGGAGGGGTTGGGGCAACCCTGAGTCAAGCAGGGAGGTGCCACCCCTCCAACAGTCTGTGCTCACCTGGTGTCTCTGTGTCACCTTGACTTAGGTATGCACTTAGCTTTCATAGACACAACGCACTTGAGAGACTACAGCACTGTGTCAATACAACCTGTGCTTGCACTGAGAAGCCAAAACCTCCCTGAGACTTGATTTATGGTAACAGCGGCTTTCTGCCCAGTGGGCCTGGCATGGTACTGGCAGCGTCAACCTAGGGGGGCTGGCATGGCACTGGCAGTGCCAACTCTGAGGCTGTGACTGCATGTGCAAGTGTCAAATCATCATGTCACATGATCCCAGGCCTCTTGCCTCCCAGTGCTTGGATTACAGGCATGCGCCACCATGCCTGGCTACATTCTTTTTTTTTTTTTTGAGACTAGGTCTTGCTATTTTTGCCTGTGGAACCGCAGGCTCTCGTTGACCAGGGTACTACAGACTCAAGCAATCCCCAGCCTCAGCTTCCCAGGTAGCTGGGATGACAGGCACGCGTCACCACACCCAGCTATTTTTTTTGGAACTAGGATTCGCCAAGTTGTCCCGAGCTGGACTCGAACCATGATCCCTGGCCCTGGCCGTGGCTTCCTAGGCTGCCACTTACAGGCATGCGCCACCATGCCCGGCCTACATTCTTATTTTTTAATCACCCATTTAGAAACGAGTAAACAGGCAGAGAGAGATGAACGAAGCAAGGGTCACTCAGCCACTTTCTGCAGAGCCAGGGTCGGTACCAGTTGTGCCTGCAGGCAGAGTCCATGCTGGCTGCACATGTGGGGACTGCCCACTGTGAGGGTGACCCCCTTTGGGCATTTGGGAACTGTCCCCACAGGAGGTGGGAGGGATATGAGAGCTTGAGAAATGACTGACTCACCCCTCCATAGGGTGCAGGGCAATGGCGCGGGGCTTCTCCAGGTTCTGCCACAGCAGCACCTTCCGGTGGGCCCCATCCAGGTTTGCCACCTCGATCCTCGACGTCCCCGAGTCTGTCCAGTAGAGTTTGTCGTGAACCCAGTCTACAGCCAGGCCGCCTAGTGAAGAGAGGCCGTGGGAAAGTGTTCCAATCCAGGCCCCTCTGTTCCAAACTCTCACACGAAGTATCTCAGGCCAGGTACCGCTCCACCCACTTCCGGTGCAGTAACTAAGTCATCATCACAAGCTGTGCGCTGGCTATAACCCCACAAGGAGGAAGAAACCGAGGCACAGGGCCATCAGGGTCAGGCAGTCCCTCCTCACAGCCATTTGCACCCCACATGGAAGCGCTGTGGGCATCTGAGTCTATGTGCCCCGTGCCTGATGTGACCCTACATCTCCCACCTGCCAGAGGGCTGGAGATTGCCAAGGGAGCTGTGGGGTGACTATAAACATTCAGCTGTATCACCCGAGTCTGGCAGAAATGTCCTTACAACAAAGTGATCAAGACAGAGTGCAGAATGCCACAGCCATCCAGCAACCTGATTTTGAACTATTCCCTTCAGGAAAAGCAATCTCACTCTTCTCACAATGAAGCTCAGTGAGCAAATCCGAACCTCTGAGGTTAATGTAAACAATTTTTTGAGACTAGGTCTCGCTTTGTTGCCCATGGAACTGCAGACTCTCGTTGCCTGGGGCACCCCGGACTCAAGCGATCCCCGGCCTCAGCCTCCTAGGTAGCGGGGATTACAGGTGCGTGCCACCATGCCCAGCTATTTTTTTGAGATGAGGTCTCGCTATGGTGCCCCAGGTGGGTCTCGAACCCGCAGACTCAAGCGATTCCCAGTCTCAGCCTCCATCCTAGGCTGGGATTAAAGGCATGTGCCACCGCACCTGGCAACAAATCAGCTTTTAATATGAGTTCTAGCCAAGATTCCACTGGAAGAAAAGGATGCTGGGTGACCTGCAGCAGGGATCCTGCACCCTGGCTGTGCACATGATGTGGGCTGCAGCAGAGCAGAATGTCCTGCACCCGGGCCCTGGTGCCCCCGCCCCAGACGGGCTGAGTGGCAACGCAAGGTCTCCTTAGCTTGAGCCCCAGCTGGCACCTGTGCCTTGCTCTCCCAGGCCTCCTCCCCTACCTGGGCTCTCCAGCCCCGTGGACACCACCTCCTCCACGTTGCTGCCATTGAGGTTGGCCCGGAGGATCCGGTCCAGGGTGACATCGGACCAGAAGACGAGCTCGCGCCGGTGGTGGAAGTCCAGGGCGATGGCGTTCTCCAGGTTGTTGAGTAGCAGCGTGTACTCGGCGCGGTGCGGCAGCACCTGCCGGATGTCGATGCGGTTGGCGAACAGCAGCACAGGCTCCGGCCCTGGCAACGGAATGATCTGCCCTGGGACCCATCCGCAGGCACCCTCACTCTTGGCTGGCCAGCTGGGCATCAGCATCAGAAGAGCGAGGACCTCCAAGGTAAAAGCCCCACCCTGTCCCACTGCACCCAGCGTGACTTTTCTTGGGGATTCAAAATGGAGCAACGTGGAGCTCAAAACGCCATTCTACTGCGATGCTAACTTTTTTGAGACTAGGTCTCGCTATGTTGCCCGGGGTAGTCTCGAACCCGCCGACTCAAGCGATCCCTGGCCTCTTTGCCTCCCAGCGCTTGGATTACAGATGTGCACCACCATGCCCGGCTTTGATGCTTTTTTCTTTTGAGACTAGGTCTTGCTATTTTTGCTCGTGGAACCGCAGGCTCACGTTGCCCTGGGTATCACAGACTCAAGCGATCCTCAGCCTCAGCTTCCTAGGTAGCTGGGATTACAGGCGCATGCTACCACGCCCAGCTACTTTTTTGGGACTAGGTCACTAGGTTGCCCCTGGCGGGACTCAAACCGCGATACCCGGTTCCCGCCGCGGCTTCCTAGGCTGCCGCTTACAGGCATGTGCCACCGTGCCCGGCCGATGCTAACTTCTATCTATATATAGTTCATGTTGCACGAGGTACCACGGACTCAAGCAATCCCCAACCTCAGCTTCCCAGGTAACTGAGCTTACAGGCACGCACCACCATGCCTAGCTATTTTTTTGGGGAGGAGGTCTCCCTACGTTGCCCCGGGCAGGTCTCGAAGCAGAGAACTCAAGCGATTCCCAGTCCCAGCCGCACTCTGTATGCTGCGCTTAAAGCACGCGGCACCGTGCCCGGCCGACGCTAACTTGACCCTCAGCAAATCCCTGCACACTGGGGCCCCTGGAGGTCTCCATGCCGGTCTGCTGTCCACCCAGCCAGATGCCCACACGCCCTACCCAGAGCCTTGCAGCTGCGCCGGTCAGGCCGGAGCTCGTAGCCTGCTTCACACCAGCACTGGAAAGCTCCTTCGCTGTTGCTGCAGCCCTGGCTGCAGTATCCCTCCTCCGCACACTCGTTCACATCTGCAAGAACCCACTGGGTCAGATGGTCTCCCTCTTGCTTTCCCTTCCCCCCACTTTTCGCCCCCCCAGCTCCCAGGTTGCTTTCCATCCCACCTATCCATCTACTCCCTGGACCTAGGACACGAGGCCACGAGCCCTGAGATCAGGCCTAGCCGGGCCAGAATCCCAGTTCTGCTACTTGCCAGCTCTGTGACCTTCATTAAGTTACTTAACCTCTCCAAGCTTCTACCTCCCCATCTGTGAAATGGGAGGGAAAATCCCCACTTCCAATGGTTACTCTGATAATGAATGAGGTCCCGTCTATCAGGTGACCCAAGGCAACTCAGCTGCCTCTGCCCAGCACCCTGGCCCCGATCCAACTCAGCCCCAGCTCACCCTGGCACATGCGCCCGTCCTCGGTGAGCCGGTAGCCTGTTTGGCAGGTACATTGCACTGCCCCCCGCACCATCTGGCACTTCTGGGCACAGCCACCGTTGTTAACATTGCAGTTCTCCTCACCCGTCCGGGGCCCTGTGCCAGTCAAGCCAGAGATGGGAGTTGAGCCCAGAATCCTCCCCCAGACAGCCAACTTGGCATTCTACCTGGACCACGAAGAACAACTCCCTAGGCTGCGAGAGTCCCCAGGGAAGATTCTCTTTGAACCACATGGGTGGGGTTCAGTGGCCAACGGCTGGCTGGGTCGGCCCGCCCGCCTGTTGGGACACTCACGGCAGTGCTGTTGCGGGCTCTCGTCACTGTTATCCCCGCAGTCGTCCACCCCGTTGCACAGCTTCCTCTGCCCGATGCAGCGCCCGTTCCAGCACAAGAACTGGTCTGAGGCACACTGTGGGCTTCCTAGAGATGGAGGAGGGGTGGGGCGGAGGGATCAGAGCCAGCTCAGCGCAGGACAGGGCTGGGGCAACCGAAAGAGGGGAGCCTGTCATTTTGAGTCATTTTCTAGGGTGAGCTGGAGACAGGAGACTCGAGGTGGGAGGGTCGGGGTCCCAGGCAGGAAACAGCTCAGACAGGGCTGGCGGAGTGTCTGCTGGCGTATTTCTCCTCAGGACACCACAGTGGGGTGGTGAGGGGTGTGGACAGAATGAGAAAGTGCAGACATATGCCAGGCAGCGGGCACAGGGGCGGTCGGCTGCAGAAAGCCAGCTTTGCTCACTAGGCCAGAGCAACAGGAGCTGACCGTCCGTGGGTGTTAGAATGTGAGTGACAATGAAAATCATAGTCCTGATACTGTGCTCCTGGCTGTAAAGCAGCAGGTCAACAGATGCCGCTGGATTTGACACGCGCAACCGAGACAGTGGGGAAAAGCCAAGTCACGGGTGAGATGGGACTAAAGCATCACCTGGGTGCCAGGGGACTATGGATAGTAAAAGCTTCTTCCCAACCCTGTCTTCCACCCCAATGGTGGGCTAAGGGGCCCAGGGTACCCTTGGGAGACGCCACCTGTGTTCTCACAGTTCTCTTCATCGCTATTGTCTGCACAGTCATCCTCCCCATCACAGCGCCAGGACAGGCGGACGCAGCGGCCAGACCGACAGCGGAACTGCTCCGCGGTACACATTGAAGTGGCTGAGCAGGGCAGAGGTCTAATGAGGGGGGTGCCACTTCAGCCTGAGGTTCCACCCTGCCACCCAAGTTTCACTTTGTGTCAGCACCCATGCCATGCTTCTTCTTCTTCTTTTAAAGAGACTACGTCTCCCTATGTTGCCAGGGTTGTCTTCAACCCACGTGCTCAAGTGATTCCTAGCCTCAGCTTCCCAGGTAGCTAGGATTACAGGTGTGCAGCACTGTGCCCAGCTCATGCCATGCTTCTTGACAGCAGTGCCACAGTCTATAAGGCATGTATGTGTGAATCCAGAAAGTTATCCTTTTCTTAAGACACTTTATGGCCATCTGCTGGGACATTGGCAAGAGATATATATACCTAACCCCTGATGTCGTTTAGACACAATGCCTCTGTGCAGTGTACAACCTGCACCACTGTACAAGTCTTGTTCAATCAGTCTTGAAGTTTTGTCATCAGTGGTGTCTTTTTTTTTTTTTTTTTTTTTTTTTTTTTTTTTTTTTTTTTTTTTTTTTTTGAGACTAGGTCTCGCTATTTTTGCTCGTGGAACCGCAGGCTCATGTTGCCCGGGGTACCATGGACTCAAGCAATCCCCAGCCTCAGCTTCCCAGGTAGCTGGGATTACAGGTGCGTACCACCACACCCAGCTATTTTTTTGGGATTAGGTCTCACTAAGTTGCCCCAGGTGGGACTTGAACCGCAATCCCCAGTCCCAGCTGTGACTCCATAGACTGTCGCTTACAGGCATGTAACACCGTGCCCAGCTCCCTATCAGTGGCGTCTTTTGAATTCACAGTCCTTCTGTCTACTTCCCGCCCAGTCCTTCCACGTGTTCCCACTCACTGCAGTTGCGCTCATCAGACTGGTCATCACAGTCGGCGTCCCCATCGCAGCGCCAGCCTGCATTGATGCACAGGCCACTGTCGCACATGAATTCCCCAGAGCGGCAGGGCTGGTGGGAGGCTGAGGGGCACAAACAGACTCTGTCTCTTGCTAGCCTGTGCACACCATTCCCACAGTAGAACAGAATGCCCCGGCCCTAGCACCCTGGTTCCTCTGCCCAAGGGAACCAAGGAGTTCCAAAAGGCCTCCCTGGAGCTCTTGCCCCAGCTGGCATCTGTGCCTTGCTATCCCAGGAGCTTCTCCCAGACCGCCCTCCTCCTCCTCCTCCTCCACCCAGCTGACTCCTCACTCACAGCAGTCAGACTCGTCTGACCAGTCTCCGCAGTCATCATCCCCATCACAGTGGTAGATGTCGAGGATGCAGCGGCCGTAGGCACACTGGAACTCCTCCAGGTTGCAGGGGGGTGCTGGCACTGCCGAGGCTGGAAGGAAAGGGGGCGGAGAGGGGTATACACTCAGGCCTGGAAGCTGCAAAGGGCCAGAATGCTCAGGCAGAGTGTGTTCCTTGAGGGAGATGTAAGCAGCTTCCATTTGGGACAACTCCATGTTAGAGACCCCATATTTGGGTGGAGAGAGGGAGATCTCCCTTCTCCCTGGAGAACCAAGGGGAGCCCCTTGCTTGGTGTTGGAGGACTGAGTAAGCAGCCTTAGGAACCCAGCCTCTGGTCCATCCACCATGCATGCCCACAGCCCATGCCTCCTGCCCATGCTCCCGTCTGTGCAATGCTCAGCCTGGCCTTTAGACCTTGGTGGGGACCCTGTGACCCAGCCCGGCCCGCCAGCCTGTGCCTGGAGCCACTCACGACAGCTCTCCTCGTCGGAGCCGTCCTTGCAGTCCGTGTCTCCGTCACAGTACCAGTGCTCAGCGATGCAGCTCCCGTCACTGCAGCGGAACTCCTTGTCCGAGCACTTGCGCATGTCTGGGGGACGCAGTGAGACAGCACTCCTGGGGGAGCCCACCTGCCGCCCTCTCCTGCTCCCACCCTCACCGCACTGGGGTCTGTCCCTTCCCCTGCAGGACACCCCAGACTCCGAGGACAGCCAATGCCCTGGAGAAACTGGGTTTCAGGTTCCTGTTTGGTAGGTTTGGGTGGGGGACGTGTGTCTGCAGGGCCTCGCCCCTCCTGCCCATCTCTGGCTGCTCCGGGTACCTGGGCAGTTCAAAGCTCAGACAGTGGTAGAGCTACTGCCACTCCCCCCTCCTGTGGCCAGGCCAAACCCCAGCCCTCTGGCCTTCCTCCCCAGAGCACTACTCACCACACTGCTCATCGCTGTTGTCACCACAGTCATTGTCACCATCGCAATGCCACAGGCTCCGGATGCAGTAGCCATTCTGGCAGGGGAACTCATCCTCCTCACACTCACGGGGGGCTGTGGGCACAGGTTGGTCAGGCTGCTGCAGGCAGCGGTGGGCAGTGCCTGGCAGCCCAGCTGTGACTGAGGGACCCGAAGGAGGTGGCTGCCTCTTAGGGGCTTATCCTTCCAACAGAGGAGGAGAGAGGCCCAAACCAAGAGCCTGGACCCGAGGGCTGAGTGCCCTCCCACCTGGCCCCTAGCACTCACGGCAGTCCTGCTCATCTGAGTCATCCTCACAGTCGTTGTCACCATCACAGACCCAGGAGCGACGAATGCATTTGCCGTTGTCACAGTGAAAGTCCAGCGGAGAGCAGGTGGGCAACACTGGTCCCAGGGAGAGGGGAGAAGGGCATTGATCTGGCGCATTTCCTCAGGTAGCCTCCGCTGGGTCAGGGAGCCACCCTCCCCCCCCCGCCACACACCCTGTTTTGAGTCTCCCAACTGCCCCACAGCCCGGTCTGTTAGATCCCTAGGCAAATGGAGAAGCTCAGCAGACAGAGGAGCAGTAAGAGAGTGAGTCTTCCCAGGGAATGGTGGGTGAGGGGGTCCCAGGGCAGGATGAGCGAGGAACTCTAAAGCACAGAGAAAGCAGCAAGAAAAACACAAGAAAGTAAACGTGCCACCCCCTCTCCTTTTCCTCCTGTTAAAGGACGATTGACAAAGTTGGGCTCCATTTCCAGGTCCAGAATTCATGACTTAACGCACTGAGCACAGCAGTTACCTTCTCTGAGCTATAGGCCCTTCCTACAATGGGGGCAATTATCCTGGCCTCACAGACAGCTTTGGAGATAACGCATATGAAAGTGCTACATGAAAGAAGCCACTCGCCATCACCACAATTAGCTGGCCTGGTTATAGTTAATAAGGTCCAGGTTGTAGCTTCATTCTTATTAGTCTAATTAGCCACCCTCAGACACAGGTGCTGTGTCACAGGTCCTGGAGGGGGCACCCATAAACCCAGACAACTAGCTCAGCACTGAGACAAGACACCCCGGCCTACCACGCAGGTTATTACCATACTCAGGGCAAGGGTGGGGAGTTGAAAGAGAATAGAAACTTTCTTACCAAGTTTACATATTAGAAAAGATATCATCATGTAGCATAAACATAAAGGCTGCAGAAATAATCTACATCAGTGCACCTTATGCACCCACAGAAATGCACAAATAAAGCCGTACAAATACACAAACATGTTTTCCCCTAAACAGAGGGAGATCTATAGAAGGAGGCAACCTGTGTTTCCCAGAACATTTTTGAGAGTTGTTTCAAAGTCTGTTTTACTGGCTCCAGCTGCACAGACATACAGGACACACAGGAGAACTGAAGCCATGTCGTTATGAAGCAGCTGCCCACCTGTCACATGCGTCCCCCTTGCATCCTCTAGTACTCTGACAGCCCATGCAGAGAGCTGCCACCAGACTGCCTTTGCCTCCACACCCAGGCTACCCTGACACTGCCCCTGGGAGCGCTCTTACTGCAGCCATCCTCGTCACTGTGGTCCCCGCAGTCGTTGTCTCCATCGCATTGCCACTGGGCAGGGATGCAGGTACACTCGCCGAGGGCGCTCACTGCACACGTGAAGTGGCTCCGACCACAGGCACACTCGGGACTGCTGGCAAGGCCTGGGGGGGGGGAGAAGAATCAGTGAGGGTGGGTGCCATTCCTAACCAGTCTGAGCCCATGTAGGGGCCTAGCACAAAGACCCTGTCACCAGGGAGCCACTGCAGGGAGAGGTGGAGCTGCCCTGAGCGCCAATGGTCAAGAAGAGACCTTGGCCTTATGGTTCAGAGTGCAGGTACCTTCCCTATGACAGGGCCTTTTTTTTTGAGACTAGGTCTCGCTATGTTGCCTGGGGTAGTCCTGATCCCGCGGATTCAAGTGATCCCCAGCCTCAGCCTCCCAGGTAGCTGGGATTATAGGTGTGCGCCACTGCACCCAGCTGTTTTTTTCGAGACCAGGTCTCTCTATGTTGCCTGGGGTAGTCTCGAACCCGCGAACTCAAGAGATCCCTGACAGGGCTTTTTTGCACAGCACCCTCACAAGGCCAGAGAAAGATGATGCCACCTAGGGGTCAGCGCTCTTGGGGAAGAGGAGCATGGGACAGATGAGGTGGCACACAAAGGCCTCCATGTTCTTTCCTCAGAAATGAGGTTGAGACTTGGATGTTTTTGCCTGTCTCCATGACCAGGTCCTTGAATGGTGCTAAGCAGCAAAGGCAAGAAAAACCAGCGAAAGTAAAAGCCTGGTGCCATGTAGGGATATGGAATCCACAGAGGGGGTCAGGAAGCAGCTGGTCTGAATGCCCCTTTTGAGAGGGGTGATCTGGAGGAGAGGGGTCCAAGGAGGAGGTTCTACTCCAGATCAGGTTCAACACTGCAGTTCTCTCTGCAAGTTTCTCTCCAGGTCTCTTGGGCAGAGTGACTGGGACGGGCAGGGCCCTTCCATCTGCGGGGCAGGCCAGTCTGCAGGACGGATGGCAGGGGCAGCCCCTCCCCCGCCCCAACCGCCCACAGCTGGGCTTCCCTATTGAGCATTAAAGCTATCTGCCTGGCCAAGTCCCATGACCGGCTGCTGTGCCCCCTCCCCAGCATGCCCAGCAGGATGCCCTGGGATGGCGTGTGAATGGCTTGGTGCCCCCGCTCCAGCCTCAGCTGGAACAAAGGGTTCTGCCAGGGTCACTCTCCCCCCCTCCCAGCATTCATTCAACCCGCTGGGCCGCTGCAGCTGGGAAAGAAGGGGGCCACCGTTCACTGCGCATCTCTTCCCCTTGCTTTCTTCTCTCCTTCCTCCTCCCAGCTGGGCCCTGCCCTTAGAGGGGCTGGAACAGGAAAGAGTCAGTCCCTAAATTGTCACCCCCTCATCCTTTCCTATTCATGGGCCCAGTCGCTCTCTTGCCTCTTCTCCTGGATGTACATTCTCACCTCACATTGCAATTACTTGACTCTGCTCAGTGCTTAGGGTCTGAAACAAAAGGTTATCCTGCTTTTCCCTTCAAAAGCAAGGGGAGGGTCCTAGACCTTCTTCCTCTCCATTGCAACCCCCAGGATAACTGTGAGCATCAGGTAGGGGCTCCTAACCTGCAGATGGATGGATGGATGGGTGGGTGGGTGGGTGGGAGGGTGGGTGAAAAGATGAATGGGTGGCTAGGTGGGTGGAAGGATGAATG
>PVHY01008426.1:0-61671 GCA_004024945.1 Uropsilus gracilis | reverse complement strand
CTTTAGCTTTTGTAAGTTTTACTATGATGTGTCTTGCTGTGTTTCTTCTTTCATTAAAGTAGTTTGGTGTCCTTTTTGCTTCTTGTATGTCTAATTTCATTTCTTTCTTCAGGTTTGGGAAGTTTTCCTCCATTATTTCATTGAAGAGCCTTTCAGGTCCTATTTCTTTCTCTTCACCTTCTGGTATTCCAATTACTCTATTTGTTTTCTTTAGTGTATCTGAAAGATCTCTGATTATTTCTTCTGTTTTCTTACTTTGCTTTTCTCTCTCTCTTTCTTCATTCTTTCTACTTCTGTATCTTCTAGTGTGCTGATTCTTTCTTCTATTTCTTCTAGTCTGCTTTCCTGACTCTTCCCTGCATTTTTGAGTTCTTCTGTTGTTCCTCTTATGCCTTGCATCTCCTGCAGTTTCTTATTTAGAAACTTATTTAGGGTTTCGATTTCATTTTTCTGTTCGTTGATGATATTGTTCATTTTGCAGCATTCTTTTTTATATTTTTCTACTATTTCTCTTAATTCATTGAGAGCTTCTCTTCTTTTGCTTTCCCTTTGTTCCCCCTCTTCCTTGGCCTCTTTGAGTGCTTTTATCACGTAGATTCTGAATTCTTTGTCTGACATATGGAGCATTTCTTCGATGTCTTCCATGTTGGTTTTTTTCAAATTGTTTATCCTTAGTTATTTTTCTTAGGGCTTGCTTGAGTGTTTGTGTTCTTCCTTTTTCCTGTGTTTTCCTTTCAGATCTGCTCTACGTATTGGGTGACTACCGCTCTAGTAGTAGGCATGTTGTAGCCTATATAGTCGTATTTACTGCTGCTTATGTGCTTTTTGTAGTGAATGTCCTTGTGTTCTGAGTTTGTGCTGGTGCCGCGTAGCGGCGCCGGCGATTTGGGGCTTTGGGGCCTGACGACCGGGAGACGCCACGGGCTGTTGCAGGTAGGGAGCCCACCTCCTGTCTCGCGTGGTCTCCACCCCCAGGTGCTGGTGCGCTAGCTGCTCCTTTCAGGCGTGTTGGAGTCCCCTCTGCAGGTGACTCCCGTCCCCGAGAGAATCTCAGTCCACTCCCGGGACTTTGCGGTCGGCGGTGCAGTTACGCCAGGTGAGGCTCCTTCTCCTCCCCCTTTAACAACTCAGTCCAAACTCGAAAACAAGATCTTGATTGATTCTTTTAATGCTTTGTTTTCTCTTGTGAAATTAATTTTGTTTTCACAAATCTGTTTTGCTGACAGATTATTAACATATTACAACACATATCATTAACTAATCTCCAATGCAGCCACTGCAACCAATTGTGTAACTGATATGAAGACCAAGGATATATGGTTCCCTTAAATACACCCTAAAATTTTGCTAAAGACTCTTTGGTCAGTTTTTACAAGACAAAATCTCGAATGAATAAAATGCTCTTAATATTCTTTCATTAGACACAGTGTGAATTTTTTCTCTCCTATTCAGTAAACAAAGTTATCAATTTAATCACAATGTTCAGTCTAAACTTTATTTTCTAATTACAAATGTAATACTCAGAAAACATAGCAAAGCACATAGATAATTGTCAACTAGCAGACACAGCTGTCCCAATTATACTTTCACTGACCAATCCTCTTATTCACTTTTTGTCATTTTTTATTTCTCTGTTCCCCCCTCCCTATTTTCAAAATGTTCCTTTGAAAGACCTGATCACCTCTGTACAAATCAGAATCGAGCTCAGCTCTTTCAGTAGTTATTGAATGTAATCTATTTTCACCACCTTGATGCAGTTTTTGTTTATCTTTGACAATACACATACATACACCACCCTGTCAGGTAACCCCTGGGTTGTCTTCCACCTAACCAAAGTCCCCACCTCTGCCCTCCCTTGTATCCCCCTCTGTCTTCATTCTTCTCACTTGTGTCAATTGAATAACCCCTTTACATCTCTCTGTTTCAAATGTGTCTCCAAGCAATCCACTCTGCATCATATCTTCCTCTCCTCAGAAACACCTGCTGTGTTGACAAGCTAATTAACATTCAGCTCTGCACTGACTGGTCTAAACCTCAGTTTTATTTATAATTCTGAACTAATATGCCAAGGGAATGCAGAGGCAGGAAGAAACAAGTCTTCCACACTGGGCTCTGGAAGGCCCCAGGCAAAGACAGCCTCACAGAATGAAATCATCAAGTTGGCCCAGTCATTCACAGAAAACCTTAGCCTTATTCCAGGTCTGCCTGAAAATGTTCATGATGAAAGAGCTATTAGCTCCTGAAACAATCTAGAATCTCAGAAAATCCTGCTGAATATAGATTTAAGAAATGGTCATTCTTTATCCCACTCTTCTTTGGGTTTGTACAAGACAGAATAAAAAACAAAATTAATAATATAATCACTGAGTACCTTCTCTGAGTCAAGCATTTTTAAGTGCCTACCTACTTTTACATTTTAAAAAGTATTTTTAAATTTCTCATTTAATTCTCATAGTGCCATCATCTTGAGTTAGATATTGTTTTTCCCATGTAATAGATGATGAAATTGAGGTTTAACATGGATATGTGTCTTTCCCAAAAACACAGGTCCATAAGTGACAAAGCCGGTACATGAATCTAATTTCCTGTACCTCAGAGTCTGAGTTCTTTACTACAGCACCTTATTTTGACAAACAAGCAATCACTTTTAAAATCCATCATTCAGTCTTACAGTCTTCAAATCATTTTTCATAACACATCGCTATGATCTTTTTGTCATACTGGGTATTTTCCTCTGAACTTGGTCAAGTAAATATAGAATAAAGATAATGTTATTGGGTAAAGAGAGACTTTTTTAACTATAAACTATTACCAATTACTCAAAAATCCTCTTTCTCCAGCTTTACCCTAAATGCAGGCTCAAGGCTGCAGCATCTTGCATTTTCACTGACCACCTACTATTGTTATGCAATGCCAGCCACCAGCTTCTCTCAGCTCTCTCTCTCTCCCAGTCCAATTGCAGGGAGAAAAAAAAGTTAGAACTGCAATTTGAACTCAGCCAGTTGGCCTCAAATGTAACTTTTACAACTCCTGCAGCCTAAAGACATTCAAACTTATGGGTTATTTCCACCATCCCCAGCCTTTCCACTAAAATTCCAAGCCAGAATAAGACTCTTAGAGTGCAGACTAATTTATTACTAAACAAAGTGAATTCCTATTTACTAAAGAAACATACAAGAAAAACTCCAATTACTCCAACATTGTCCAAAACCTTTCTCAACATTTTCCAAAATCCTTCCCTCAGATTGTCCAAAACCCTCAGTTCTTTAGTCCCGTTAACCTCACCATTTGCCCAATCCTTCAGAGTTCATTTACATGTGCTCAAAGAGTAGACATCTTTCTTTGGCTTACTCCAGCTCTTCCAAGCAGGCAGTCGAGAGCATAATGCTGTCTTCACCTTGACCTCCTCCAGGTAGTAGAAAGAAACTCCATAGTACAGGAACCAACACAATTTATATTCTTCTCAGACCTAGCTCACACGGCCTCTCCAGAAACACACAAGACAAACTCCAACATGGAGTTCAAATCCTCTTTAGCTTTCAGCAGGTACATTCAGCTTATGCTTATTAAAAGCTGTAAGTTACCAGTCCGGTCCAAAGCCCAGGCCTGAAGCCCCTCAGGGCCTTATTGTTTGGCCCTCATCTTTCCTTCCAAAGTGGCTGAATCCTCCTTTGTTCCAACCCCATCTATATACCCTTGCTTCCCATCAAGAGAACTCCTGGAGAAGGGAAGTCCTGTCAGGCAGGTATGTTAATTAAAGTACTACTCAGTTCTTTGTAAAATTTGCAAGTCTATAGTACCAGGACAGTAACTAGCTCTTTATCAGATGTATGTATCACTGTATCAATAACACTTTCTTGAGCTTCATTAGGCTTCTGATTAGGCTTTTATTCTTTGTTCATTTAAAATACTCAAGAGGGGGAAGGGGTAAAATCAGGCAAGGGATCCACACAAGAGATTAAGAGGATGGTTAATGGGTGTTAGAATAGTGGGAGAACTTTAATGTATATATATGTGTAGATAGATAGATAGATAGATAGATAGATAGATAGATAGATAGATACGTGTGTATGTATATATATATACATGTGTGTGCGCAATTAATTTTTAAAAATTAAATATTAAAATAAAATACAAAAAAACATAAAAACTGTAATACCAAATGACTTAGCAACTCCTATGTTCATATCAGTGCTGTTTATAATTGTATAGTCACAGAACCAATGAAATTCAACAGATGACTGGATAAAGAAATTGTGGTTTATCTACTCAATGGAATACTACTCAGCTAATAAAAAAGATGAAATAGTGTTTTTTGAGAAAAAGTGGATAAACCTTAAAGTGATCATATTAAGTGAAATAAATCAAAATAAAAGATAGGTACCAGAGAGTTTCATTTCTATGTGGAATATAAATAATCAAAAATCATATACAGGCAAAAGAGCAAAAACAGATATTTACTCAAGTGGTTATCAGAGGGAAAGAAAAAGGAGGTGTGGGGGCCTTGAAGGGAGTGAGAAGGGGAGGGGCTTTAACACCAAAGATTTGTTGAAGGGTGAACAAAACATGTGCACATATGGAGGAGTGAAACTGAAAACCCCAATGCTATATAGATATGTAAACAACTGAAAATTGTGTTTTTAGTAATCATTTTGTTGTGTACATATTTATGTATATATATTTATATTTTATATGCATGTGTGTATATATATATATATGCATATACATTGCATCATTTCATTCCCTGAGGTTCTCCCTCTACCTTATCACCCATGAATATTCATCTTGATTTTCTTGTGCTCCTCTCTTTCCTGATTTCTTCCTCCTTCCACCCCATCCCTCACTGTTTGCCCCGGTTCTTTTATTAGCTTATTCTGATTTCTCTTGGCCTTTAATTTGTTATTTCTATAGCCCATCAATAGGTGAGACCATATAGTTTGTCTTTTTCCTTCTGACTTAATTCTGCTAATATAATTCCTTCTAGGTCTATCCATGTTCTCACAAATGTTTCATATTTCTTGGTTTTGATTGCAGAATAATAGTTCATTGTGCAAATATACTGCATCTTTTCAACTATTCATCAGTTTTGGAGCATTTGGGTTGTTTCCATATCCTGGATATTGCCAATAGTGCTACAATTACATCCAAACACAGGCCGGGCATGGTGCCACCTGTAAGTGGCAGCCTAGGAAGCCACAGCTGGGGCCAGGGATAACAGTTCACATCCCGCTGGGGGCACGTACCAAGACCTAGTCCCAAAAAAATAGCTGGGCATGGTGGCACGCACCTGTAATCCCAGCTACCTGGGAAGCTGAGGCTGGAGATTGCTTGAGTCTGTGGTACCCTAGGCAATGTGAGCCTGCGGTTCCATGGGCAAAAAATAGCGAGACCTAGTCTCAAAAAAAAGAAAAAGAAAAGTTGTCTTTAAAAATAAATAAAGAAAAATTAGCAAAATAAACATCCAAATACAGGTGTCTTTTTGAATTAGTGTTTTGGTGTCCTTTGGGTATATTGCCAGCAGTAGGATTCCTGGATTGAATGGTAGTTCCATTTTCAGAAGTTTGAGGGTCCTCCACACAGCTTTCCATAGTGGCTGAACCAATCTGAATTCCCACCAGCAGTGTGAAAGTGTTCTTTTTTCTCCACATCCATGCCAGCATTGGTTGTTACCAGTTTTTTTTTTTTTCTGATATGGGCCACTCTGTTGTAAAATTATATCTCAGTGTGGTTTTGATTTGCATTTCCCTGATTATTAGTAATGTGGAGCAATTATGCATATGCTTATTGGCCATTTGTATTTCCTCTTTAAAGAAATATCTTTTAGTTCTCCCATTTCTTTGACAGGATTTTTTTTGTTTTGTTTTTGTTAAGTTGTATGCATTCCTTGGGGCTCTTTGTTATCATACCCTTATCATTTGTATGGAGGGCAAAAATTTTCTCCCATTCAGCTATGTTTCTTTTTGTTTTGGTTATTGTCTCTTTTTCTGTGCAGAAGCTTTTTAATTTGATGTAGTCCCAGGTGTTTATTTTTTCCTTCAGTTTTTTAGCACCTATAGATGTGTCCTGAAATGGACTTCTGAGTATATGTGTTTTGCCAATATTTTTTCTATGCAATTTATGGTGTCCAGTCTTACATCCAAGTCTTTTTTCCATTTTGAGTTGATTTTTATGCATGGCATGAGGGAATTGTCTAGGTTCATTTTTTTTGCACATTGTGGTCCAACAACTAGCAAATTTAATAAAAGAATAAATAAGACAGCCCTCTCAATTCATAGAAATAGATTTCAAATAAATTAAAGAGTTAAATATTTCCTTTAAAATTTTAATGAACCTGATATAAAAGCAATGCATTTTTCAATGACTCTTTTAAAACTAGCAGTAGCATTAGAAAGTACAACAGAAAACATTGAAAAATTTACAGAAAAGATTTTATTTTTATACACAAAAATGTAACTAAAATATAAAAAGTTTTGCAGGACAGATGACAAGCATAAATCCTCTTATTAAACAGAAAACATGCCAAAAGATAAGCAAAATGAAGATTAATGACAGTCAAACATTTATCAGAAAATACAGCCTGTAAACTCACATGTCAGGGAAAGTTCAACAAAATAAAATGCAAGTAATAACAAATTACTAGTTTTCATATGATAATTAACAAAAGATAAATAATGTTCAGAGTCAGGTGAGTGCACAGGATTGGTGTGAGGGTCTCTGGGCCCTGGTGCCCCATGGCTGGCCATGATGACCGACCACCCCGCCCTGTGGATGTGAACACTCCCCTCCCCCACCTTTGGTCTGCAGGCTGGGGACCTGCTAGGGACCTGCATCAGGTGTGGCCAAGTCAGGTGAGTACATGGGATTGGCATGCAAGGTCTCTGGACCCTGGCACCCTGCAACCAGCCATGGCAGCCAGCCACTCCACCCCACACATGCCAGAGCTCCCCACCTTTGGTCTGGAGGCTGGGGACAGCTAGGGACCCACATCAGGTGTGGCCGAGTTGGCTATGCGCAGATATCGCCACAGCTGGGATCCTAGTAGGGTCTCCTTGGAGCAGAGTGGGGTGGACTAGCCACCCTTCCTGTTTTATTGTCACTCCACTCTACTTAGTCCTCAAGATGAATAAAGAAAAACAAAGAATACAAACACTGACATAGAATGGGTGAGGGACCATATAAAGATTCCACTCACACATCTGAGCAGGATGCAAGAGAAGAAATATCAAGAAAGTCTTTGCATAATGGGCAAAAAAATGACTGTGAGGATTACCAACAGAATCACACCTACAGCATCACTAGGAGTGGCTAAGACATAATTCCAGTCTGATACATTTAAAAGAGCAATGAACCCTTCCCCATTCTGTAGGAGAGGAAGGCCACAGAGCCAGGGCATCAGCTTCACAACAAAATAGCAAACTAAGGGAGAGAAAATGACCTGCAAAGGCCATCAACATATGTCTCTCTATGGCGAGTAACTTCTTTACTGACAGTGCTGGGGATAAGGCCCCCTAAGCCAGAGGGCAGAGTTGTAAGTCGAAGAGACAGCAAAACAGAACAAATAATGAATAATGATTGACCTCTAATGAGTACAGACTGGTTGCCCAATGCAAAGTTAAGACTGAAAACCTACCTGGTTATTTGCTATGTTCCAGAAACACAGTCCCTCATCCAACAAAAGGACATTTCCGCAGAAAAGGAAAAGACCAATGGACTTGACATAGATAAATAAACACCAGGGCGAGAGGAGTCTGAGTGAACAGAGGAGGTGTTGGGGGAGGGAAAGGCATTCTAATAATCATTTGCTGATGTTGTAAGAAATTTAAAGAAATAATAAAAAGAATTTTTTTTAAAGAATATAAGTGATGTGGCAAATAAACAAAAAAATAAAATAAAATAAAAATAATGTTCAGGTCACCAGCAGGCAGCCCCCTGGCTACCCACACTCCCAAGGACCTCAGCTGTCAGCACCTCTTTCCCAGCAGGGGGCAGAGGTGGCACAAAAACCCTTGGTAGGAACCCTCTACTTGTGAGCCTGAACGAGGGTCTGGAAGAGGTCTCAGCCCCAACCACCAGCAGATGGCTGCATGGAGCAGAGGTCTGTCCTCCCACAGAATCACAGCATGGAACGGCCAGACCCTTATGCCAGGGAGGTTTGAAGTTGTGTCTGTAAGACCATTCAGACCCCACCCCCACATAGGGAGGTGCCAACACACAGGCCATACCAGCAGAAAGGGCAGTTTGAGGGGTGGTGTAGGACATCCCCTCTGTTTCACCACTACAGTTTATCCTCAAAGGGAAAAAGAAGTGCACAAATAATATAAACGCCGTCATAGAATGGGTGAGGGATCAGGTAAACGTCCAGTCCATGCATCTGAGATGAACACACGAGTTGGAATATTGAGAGAACCAGTACATGCAGGAAAAACAACTATGAGGACAATGACATGGATTCACATATATGCTCACAGGGACTGGATGAACCAAAATCCCATTTCCAAACATCATCTAAGAGAGCGAGGTACCCCTCACCATTCCACAGGGGAAAAGTCCACAGAGTCAGGGCATAAGCCTCACAGCACAGCAGGAAACAGAGGAAGAGGAGATGATCTACAGTGGCCATTCACAGATGCCTGTACCCATGGAGAAATTTCTTCATCGACAATGGCTGGAGGCAAGGCCCCCTAAACCAGATGCCAGAACTATAAGATGAGGAAGCAGGAAAACAACACGGAGAATGGAGTGGAGAGACAACCAAGAATGAGAAAACATCTACAGACCACAAATAAGTACAGACTGGCTGCCCAACACAAGAACAAGATTGAAAACCTACCAGCACAATTTGCCATGTCTCAAGAACACAGTCCCTCACCCAGTGAAAGGACACTGTCACAGGAAAAAAAGAGACTAAGGGATTTAACACAGATTTAACAAACAACAACAAGAGAGGGGTCTGAGTGAACGGAGCGGGCATCGATGGAGGGAGAGGTATCGCAATAACTATTTACCAATGTTGTGATTTAAAGAATAAAAAAAATTTTAATTAAAAAAATAATAATAACAATGTTTAACATTCTTCAAGGATGTGACAAAAGCATATTGCTACCTTTTCTGGACACCTATATGTTAATAAACACTTGTAGAAAGAAACTTTGTTGGAGTGTATCTCTATTACCATAGCTGATGTTATACATTGATAGCAACATGATAAATATTGTGTAGCTAGGAAATATGAAATACTTCCCCTTTGCTTTAGAATTGTAAATTTCAAAAAGAACCTGGCAATATTATGGAGATTTGACTTGCTGATTTAAATGTTTCAGGCCTGGGTAAGAAAAGTCTAGGTTGACTATGTGCCAAGGTGTGACTGCTAGCCTTCATTAGAATTCATAGTTTTCTTTCTGAAGGGTAGAAGGGGAGGCTCTTGTGATGTGAGATGTTTGATAGGGGCTCACTCCCATAAGAGCAGGTGGGAAGATATAAAAGAAACTTAGAAGAAAAAGAAAGGATTGATCAGCGATTTTTGGAGGAGGATGGAGTCCTGGCCATGACGGCCAAGGTAACCTGGGGCCCATGGCCTTCAACCTGGGCTGGCGAACTCATAACCTTAGTATGCATACGCTAATGGTGTGTGTGCATAAGGAGTGTAAAGAGTTTGGAGATTTGAACTTCTTTTGGAGCTTGTCTTATCTAGTTTGATTCAGATGTTTTTGGAGAGGCCGTGAGCAAGGCCTGAGAAGATGGACCTGCTGTTGGTTCTGATTTTACCTTGGATATTTTCTACTGCCTAAAGTTGAGAGGATACTAAATAAAAAAAAAGAACACTAAGTGTTTGACCACATGTTTGGAGAAAGCTGGAACAGATGCCAAAGGAGGAAAAGACGAATGCCATTTTTTCAACACATACTGCTGAACTGAGACCAATTGGACATTTGGTGAGATGAACAGGGACTAAAAGACAATGTTGGTCATGTGGAGGGGTAACTGGGTTTCTCTTATGTTTATTTTGTAACACATGTAATAGGGTAACTGGGTTTTCACATGCCTATTTTGTAGTCCATGTTTAGGTAATCATTTTCTTGCTTAATAATAAATAGTTTGATCACTTTAAGAGTTTGGTCTGGTTTTGGAATTACATAGTAAGGGCTGCTGTGGTAAGGAACCCTGAAAGAGGCAAATTTAGTTGTTTTTTTTTTAAGTTCTTTAGTTTGAGAGGGAGCCCTAGGGCAGGTAGGCAAGCAGCAGATATCTAAATGACAAAGGTAACTTGGTGTGTAAAAACTTAAAGGGTAATAAAGTTTCTTGCCCCTTTTATAGCAGATTAAATGGTTACGTTTTTTTCTCTGGTTTAGGAAAAACTGACAAAGAATTTTTAGTGAAAAACCTGTCCCTTTCCCCCATAATAATTTCACAATAAATTTTATAGCTTTTTTGTCTTGTATCTGATAGGCTGATAATCTCAAGTTTGTAAGAATTCAAAGTACAAAAATAGCTAAAAGGTATAAAATAATTTATAGTAGCTCAAAAAGAAGTGTGTATATATCATGTGTACATTTGTTAACAGCACTTAAAATATAGGTATATGTTGACAAAGTAAGCTTAATATGCATGCTATTTGCATATTCACTTATATATTAATAAGTATTCATTCAAAAAATATTGGTGAGGCCAGAGAAGCATAAAGGTTGTTGAGTCAACCTTTGAAGTTTGTGACTTGAATTTTCTCTTATTTTTCCTACATATATGCTTATACACATGACTAATTTGACAACATTCCTTTCTCATGTATTTTTTGGCATGTATACATGTTTGTTTTAGCTCTAAACTTTTCCCCTTCAATTTTGTTTATAAAAAAACATAAAAATTAAAATAAGTACAAAAAATTCTTTGAAATCTTCTAAATAATTCCAATGTTGATATTGTATAATATTTCTAGTGCCTTTGAATAATAACAGCAATAATAATGACCTTTGTATATCATTTATTCCATGCCAGCCATTCTTCTAAAATGTTGAATATGCACCCCTATGCTTATTGCAATGTTATTTACAGTAACCAAAGCTGAAAATAACCTAAGTGCCTATCAGTTGACAAATGGATTAAGAATGTATGGTATACATACTTAATGGAATACTATTCAGCTATAAAAAAGATAAAATCCTGCCATTTGCAACAAAATAGATGGATCTAGAGGAAAATATGCTTAGTGAAGTCAGCCTTATGCTTAGTTAAATAAAGTAGACAGAAAAGGACAAATACCATATGATTTCAATATGATTTCATCCATATGTGGCATAAAGAGAGAACAAACAAGCAGATGAACTAAATGAAACAAAAATAAACTTTTGGACTACAAAACTAATTTAGTAGCTACCAGAAAGGAAGAGAAAAGAGGTGGGTAAATTGAAGTAAAAGGATAAATTTTAGCAGTGACCTTAATATAGTATATACACATATTGATTCTCAACAAAGTACACCAGAAACTTGTATAGTGTTATAATGCAATGCCACTGCAATAAAAAATAAATTAATTAAGCTAAATATAGTATACTGCAAAATGAAACATTATGTAAAGTTTGAGAACACAAAAAAGCAACATATGGTCTCTGGATAAAAACATATATAAGAAAAATCACAAAAACTTTGAAATAATCATAAACACTGAATTTATCTTAGTGACTTTGTCTGGGAAAGGGAGAAGGGCAGCAGATAAGGAGCGTAGGCAGGAGCCTCCATCTATATCTGTAATGCTTCTTCCTTTAAAAAATCTAGAATATATATGAAACAAATGTTAATTTTGGGGAAAAATGAAATCTTGATGCATATTTAATTCTTTAGTTCTTCACAAAAACATTATGAAGTGAATTCTATCATTATCCTCATCTTACAGACTAGAAAATTCAGGTATAAGAAATTGATTAATATAGCTAGATTTAAATGAATTTAAGATTTCAATAAGCACCATTTCAAATACTTTAATGGAATTCATTCGAAGCATAATTTTTCATTTGCTCTAAATTTATTGCTGCTAAATTTAACAACATATTTTGACTACTTTCAAGTCATTATTTATCTTTCCACATCCCAGCTAATTAGTGCCAGAGTAAATTAAAAATATCACATGCTGTCTACCAAAAAATCATTTCAAAACACAATATAGGCATGTTGAAAGTAAAAGAATAGGGAAAATATAGTTTTAAATATTAATCAAAATTAAACAATGTATCTGATATTAATATCAATTAAGGTAAACTTCAGGACAAAGAAAATGAACAGAATAAAAGCAAAAACTGATCAAACTGAAAGAATAACAAACCTACAATTATGATAGCAGAATTACTTTTTATAACAAAAAATACCATGCTTGTATTTGTTTACATATTTTAGCATCATATAAGTACTCTTTTCACAATATACTAAATAACTAGAGAGAAAATCAGCAAAGATGCAAATGAATTCAACAACTGCTTTAACCAACAAAATCTAGCTGGTGTTTATGGAAGATACCACCATAAAATATAAAATGCACATAATTACAAGTACCCACATCCAATATACCAAAATCAAATTTAAAAGACTGGAAATCAAACATAGTATGTTCTCCAAATCACAGAGAAATCGAACAAGAAGTAAATACAGGAACATCTACAAATTCTTAGAAATTAAGAAATATACTTATAAGCTACCATGGGTCAAATGAAAAAAGTTTGAAATACTTTTAACTGAACAAAAATGAAAACACAGCATATGAAAATGTGTGCAACACAACTACAGCCAGGTTAAGAAAGTAAATTACAGACTTAAATACATACATTTTAAAAAATACAGAACCTCTAATAAGTAATCTAAAGATCCACCTTAAAGGCCTAAAACAAGATCAAAATAAATCCAAAGCAAGCAAAAGGAAGAAAATAACAAATACCAGAATTCAATCAAGTCAAAAAAGAGAAAGGGAAAATAAATGAAACAAAAAGTAGATTTGGTGGGTTTTGGCATGTAAGGGTGTTGTTAGATTTGTTCTGAAGCATCAGATGCACATGCAACTGGCCCTCTGCTGAAAGAGTTCACAGTCTACTGAAGGAGACAGGCAGGAGCTAACCACAAAACCACGAAGAGAGAGGAGGTCAAAATAAGCCTGTGGAACTTACAGAAACAATGATACTTCAATTCCCTCCATAACTTGAATGCTAGGACCAAACCCACTAAAAAAAACTGGAGAATCTGCATGAGAATTCATAATGAGGGTAAACATTTACCCACATATCCATCTTGAAGAATTTCTGTTGACTGTAGTGAAGCCTGGAGAGCATTTTAAATGAACCCCCAGGAGATAGCATGTCCATGGAAGTCACTGTGCAGAGACTCAAGGACACCAGGGGCCAAGGGCTCAACTCCTCCAGGGTTAGGGTGTACACCTTCAGTGAGCTGGGGTGTACAAGGACGTGAAAGAGAGGAGGGGCACAAGCCGTGTGCATGCATGTCTCTCTGAATGGGGACCTGGTTCACACACTGGCCCCTAAGCCAAAGTTGCCCTTTTGAGTAGACAGATAAAAGAGACAGACACCCTAGACTCTAGATGGTAGTTTTAATACGCAAAGTCACTTACAAGCTTGTCATTGTTGACTGTGAGACAAGTAGATTGCTGTACCCAACCACTCACCAGGATATTAAAACTTTTTATAAAAGCTTTAACTGACTTTAGCCAAATAGACAATGCATATGATCTTGTTACAGTTTGAATCCTCTTAGGCTCACACAAGATGCAAGATCATGGAAGATGCAAGGACAAAAAAGCCTTTTAATTGTCAGCTCGAGCTGAGGTCTGACCCAGAGTTACCGACACAGCGGCAGTCTCTTGGAGGGAAGGACTCCGTTTTTAGATAACAAGAGGCTTATATACACTTGTGACCGTGCTGGGTAACATTTTAGAAAGATTTTTTTTTTTTTGACAGTTATTTCCTCAATGATTCTAGCATGCGGTGATTACCTGTGATCTCACAGGTAATCACAGATACAGGGCTTTGAGGTTATCTCATCAACTAGGCCCGAGCACTAACCTGGAAATTATCCCTAAGGCTGCTTGTTCTCTTTCTGTGTGTTTTTACCCACCTGATGGTAAATTGACCAAAAGTGTAAATGTTAAGAGAGACATAATTTATTTTACTAAAGGAATGAATAGAACAAAAGGGCAGCACACAGCACTCAAATACAAGCCACATGTATGACAGTGAAAACTATAGGAAAAGAAGTTCAAACCTCCTGGCAATAAGGTTATATTTTTTAAGTATAGGGTCAAGGGAAGAAGCTGCCCTTTTCTAATCCACCTGGACCCTCCACAGCTGCTATTATCCAGAGAAAGCAGCAAAGGCAACCTCCATTCCTTACCGGTGGGTAGGTAGCCCGGAGCACCAAGGCTGGAGTCCACAGCCAGCGCCCAGCCCTACTCACTCATCACCCCACTCTACCTGAACCCTTGCTGTGGGAATCTGGACTCAGGGTTCAATGGCACACAACACAAGCCATCATTCTGCCTGGGTACAGCCACAGTTCTCACTTTTCCAAATTTGTAGAAGCTATTTCTGTGAGCTGCTGCCTCACAAGTTGTCTTAGTCCTTTCAGGCTGCTGTAATAAAATATCAGACTGGTGGCTTACAAACAACAGTGCCTCCTTAAGTTTTCCTATATTCTATTTGTCATATATATTCTATATTCTATTTGTCAGTCAGCAGGACTCCGGATTTAGGGAGAATTCATCCATAGAACTTGTGCTATTTTGAACCAGAAGTTCAAATGTGATTTTCTAAAGATTCCTCTCATGCTGAATCCTCTGAGTTAATAATTGTTCCAAATGTTTCAATCCCACTTATCTTTATGGTTGCCCATTTTACTTAACTCAAAGATGTAGCCATAATCGAGAGCACTGGTGCTTGAGAAAACAGTAGCTTCAAAGTATTACATGCAAATATTATGAGAAAAAAAGAACAACAACTTTATCTTTAAAGTCTTTTCACAGTAGGCAAAGCCCAATAGCCCAATGGCCGTTGCTTAGTATTCTGCCTTCTGCTACAATCCAAGAGCCTGCAATTGGGAAATCTACTACCTGTATGTCCTTATGATTTCTGCTAATAACTTTCCAAAGCATGTGCATGTTTCAAAAAGCAAAAGTTATCTAAAATGGTGAGCTTTTTAGTGCACAAAGAGATATGATGTTATCTAGTCTGGGCAAATGAGCGATCCTGAGTATAAGAGAAAGCAATAGTGATGCCTGTCTGATAAGTCCTCCAGAGAATGCCCCAAAAATTGATCAGGTGCATGGTCTTAGCAAGCTTTTATCTTCAAGCTTTGAGACAACCTTGTTTGCTTAGATAGCCCATGAAGATGATCATTGATACTCTAGTTTCTGTACACAATAAGAGTAATGTTTACTCTTAATTACAGTTTACAAATCACTTTCTATATAAGAAAATATCTAGGCATATTATAATATTAGTCTGTATTCATCAAGAAGTAGACTTTTCAAGAGACTGTCTCAAGTTTCATTCTTTTTATCTGCCTTGTTTAGCCTTCGTTTTACATTTTAAATTTTTCTTTGCAGTAAGTTTTGAAACAAGAGACATGATCTTGTATTCGCCTACTGATCTAATTCACCTACTGATCTAATTCACCTATTATCTTCTATCCTTTCTCTTGCATTCCTTTTCTCTTGTATTCTTTTTTAATTAACATATGTGTGTGTCCATTTTAAAATCAGTATGATAAAATAAATAAAATCAGCATGATAATTTAGAAATTCGGGGGATTGTATAGACTTTCTTTGGTTATTATTGCTAACAATCAAATACATTGTTCTTGCTTAAATGACCTTATCCTACACTGATCTCTGCTGGCAAAATCTAAATGAATTTCAAGACTTACGCCTGATTAAGTCTCAGTGATCATTTGCTTTACTTCCTGAATTGCCTCCTCACTGCCTATACTTGAGCCTCCATGAAGCAATAACCAAAACAGCTGGATTTCTGTGGCTGTTTTTCTATGTAAACATATTGATAGAATTGCTGGTAAAAATAGGCAAAAAATAAATAAAGTGCCAAAGTAAAAACTTTTCTCAAAGCTGTGTTGCTCACCTACTTGTTCAAGATTTTTCTCTATTGCTGAGCAAGACAGTATCCTCATGGAGTGACAAGATACTATTGATCCATTTCCTCCCTCTTCATCCTATCATGTTATCCAGATGGAGGATATAATCATAAGTAATCTAAGTAGGCAGAATTTATTCCATATACTCTCACTATTTTCTAAATGGTTCTTTAATAAGGATAAGGTATCAATTTTTAAGTAATCATTTCTCTTTCCAAATTATAAACAAAACTATATTCAAGCTTCAGTAGTGATGACCTTTAAATGCCTGTTACCCTAAGTCTCCCAGGGAAAACAATGACCCATGATGAATCCACACCAAGTACACTACAAGCTGGAAGAACCTCAGGAAACAAAGACCGAAGCTATTGGAACCAACTGGGCAACCTTAATAAAAGGTCTGGAATCTCCCACATCAATCTAAAGCCCCACATGAAATAAGAGTCCTGAGAACTTGGAAGGGGCACTCTTCCTCATGTGCTTCACTCAGAGATAAGCCCGAGCTAGCTTGTGCCAGTTGTGAAAAATTCATCATGAAACACAAAAATTTTTGAACCAGGTGTTAAATCATTAATAGCTTGACACTGATCAACTTACACCACAAATGTCACAAATTGTGGGACAATTTATACCAAGTGGGAGTATTTAGAAGTTGGTAAATCCTGCAAACCAGGGCTTTTGTTTTCAGAGAGCCAGTTATTAAACACTATCAGCACATCACTGCTCTGGGATTTTGCTGCTCCCACGTTGAAATCATATAGAAATCAGCTTCACATTTCTCTCCCCTGGACATTGTATCTAGATTCTGTTTAGGAAAGCAACTAAGAACATTAAGAAAGTATGACTATCATGATCCTGCCAAAAGCCAGGAAGAGAAATAGAAATAAGTCCACACTTAGATAAGCTATGGTGACATGTAAAAATCTCTGAACAAGCTTATTCTGCTTGTTCATTTTGTTTTGTTTTCCTACTACTTCATTAGAAACAAGTCTTTCTAGCTAGGTGCAGGGTTTGTTGATACAGTAGATGGCTTATCTTGCCTGCCACTTCTGCACTGCAGGTGCTGGCTTGGGTATAATAATTGGTATTAACATATTTACTGGGGTCTTACTATGCACTAAGAAATACAAACTAAGAAACAAGTACTGTGTGCTGAGAACTAACTTAGCAAAACTTGCAGTTCTATGACATAGTTGTCTGTCTCTATTTTAGATATGAGAAACACAAGATGTGGGATGCTTCACAGAAAATATACAGCTGGCAAGTGCCAGAGTCAAAAATAATCCCTTCTCAGAGTTAAGCTAGAAGAAAGATTGGTGTTCACCTTTCTTATGCCAAATTCTAGATCTAGCGTACTTCCGACTGCTTCCTTTTAGTCCTAACTTGAAGGAAAAAATGCAGATGCTAGTAAAGGGAAGAGTAACCTGGAGTTTCTCCTCTGACCAAATGCAATTCATAAAAAACTGAAAGCTGCTATCTATCCCAGTGTTGCCTGTTCCTGGAGCTCATTTTTCCTCCTCCTTTTCCACAATGAACCCCCAGCATGCAATGCAGGACATCCAGTCCCTCTCCAGCTTGTGCATGGGAAGTATAGATGCTGAAATGGAGCAGAATACATTTACTGTGAGAGATGGTGGGTGAGATCCTGGGCCTCAGAAAGGGGTCCAGCTGTTTCCTGGTTGGGCAGGACCTGTCTCTCATATATGGCACATGATGGGGAATAGCTTCTTCGATCTATTCCCAATAATTAGTGCCATACCTTCCAAAGGGGACAGTGGGCAGAACCTATGCCACCAAATAAGTTCAGAAATTTGCAAAAATTGTGTTGAACTCAACAGACACTATATTAAAAGCGATGTGATAAAGCAATGCATTGATAACAACAACAACAAAAAAGTCATGAGTCAATAAGCACCTGGACAATCTCTCATCAGAATTGTAGTTAGGAAAATTTCTCCCAAATTGTTGCAATGATTGACTGATTCTATTTTCAGAGCTGGTTTTTTGTTTGTTTGCTTGTGGTTTTTTTGTTTTGTTTTGTTTTGTTTTGGGTCTCTAATTTCATTAACATTCATATGGCAAATAGGAAAAAATTTTCCAAGAACTGATTGCCCGAGGCCATTTAAAATAGTCCTCTATATGTTAAATATTTTAATCTTCACAACAAATAAATGAGGTGAAGTTTAATTTTCCAAATTGTCAAATAAGAAAACTGGGACTTGGGGAAAAACTGGCCAAGATCACATGGTAATTAAGTGAGAGAGCCTGAATTCAAAGCCCATGGCCTGATTCCACCCAACCAAGAAACATCCCTCTGTCCAGGAGTAGTTTTTCAGGGAATATTAACTCCTGTTTTCTAAAGGAAAAGCAATTCTGAGCTTCCAGGTACAAGATTATAAGCTATTATTTATATACTGAATTTGTTTTGGAACAAGGAACTTGAAATTCAAAGCTCTCCCAGCCCTGGTTATGGTAATGTCCGTAATGTCACCTACAATTCCCTACCTGTTTGGGCAACTTCCAGGCCATGCACGATATACATGTGGTCTCACTGCTTTTCCCAGTATCAAAGCAAAAACCTTTCCATACCTTTTGTCAGTATAGAGCCCATTGTCTGAGCACTGAACCTCAGCTTCTTTGCCCAGTAAGATTTATGGTTGCAAACATCCTCTATGATACAGCAACATGTATGTAATAAATCTTGGTCCTTCTGATCTCGAACTGGAAGATGTCATTTTTTTTTCCCCATCTGAAAATCAAAGGGCACATCCTACTTGCTCTCTGGTAGGTCACCTCCTTAAGAGGGAATTCTGTACCTAGAGATATGGAAGGGAACTATTTCAAGACGAACACATAGAAAAACCTGGGTTGTTTTCATGTCAGCCCTTGAAAAGCATAATCCAACTGGCCCAACCCACTTCATTATTCTAGTTTTCAGGGGCCACAATAAATCAAAGTTAGATTACCCATTCTCTTCCTAAAGATACTGGGCATATCAACAAACATAAGGGTAGGAACTTCAGAAAGAGGAGAGTTTAAAATGTACATTTATTCTTCCTCCAGAAATTTGGAGACCATAATAGTCTTCTGAGTGAAAACAATAACTGACTATACAACTTGGAAATATTGCTCAGGCCATCACTTTCTGTTTCTCCTCCCTTGATTCTGGATGAGAATCCTTCCAGTGCAGACACATAATTCACTGCAACTTCTCTCGCAGCCTGCTCAGCCAGCACATTTGGAGCCTCCTGCAAGAGCTCTGAGTACTCAGAGAATGCAAATGTTTGTTGACTTGGGTGGCAAGTCTAAGGCCCACAGTTACCATGAACTAGTAACCAAACCTAGGAACTCCAGGTCCCTTGGTCCCTCCCCCTATACATATGACTTTCTCCACCTGACTCATTTCTATCCTTAACTCCTCATCAGAAATGCCTCATAACTGTAACTTCTTAATCAGGTCAAATAAAAATGTTACTAACTGCCTTAGTTTTTATGCCTCACACCCAGCTGCTTTTTGCAATCTGGCAGGTCCCATCTGTCTGTATTTCAGCAGGCTGCTTCTGTATCCACTCCCTTCCTATCCATTTACTGAATATCCTCTCAGCACCCACCATATAATCCTTGGTGCTGGGGAGACAAAATACATAAGGAACTAGAGTTTGGAAAGAGAGGCAACACATCAACGGTGATGCCAAGCCAGCCTGATAAGGATTAAATACAGAGAGTGTAAAAAAATGGGAGGTGAAGACCACTCTGTAGAAAATCAAGAAAGACTTTAAAGAGGGTTGGCTTTGCACCTCCAGGAATTGATCAAATGGAGGAGTGATTTGTTGTGTAAAGGGCAAGCAACAGCAAGCTTCTCAGTGTTAATGAAAGGAAGAAAAGAAAATACTATGCTAGTTCAGTGACCAGCAAATTTGAAGTTAATCAACTTCTTCTTAGGGTCTGAAATTCCTCACCTTCAGAAATAAATAAACTGCATTCCTATGACAATGCTAATTCCCAAAATCTGACCAGCCCTAAGACAGCATCTGAGAAGAGAGGTTATATACCTGTGCGTAGTTATAATTTTTATTGCTAAAATGGATTAGTTTGAATAAATGGTCATGTTGGGGTTTTTATCAGTTTCATTGATTTTTTAATGTTGGTTTATGTTGTTGTTTGTATTCTGGATGTGCATGATCCCCCACTCAGTTGCTGCTCCCATTGTGGTTCCACCACCAAAGCATTCATAGTCCCCACTCTGCTCCCTCCCATTAAGCTCTAGTCCCTCAAGTCCCCCTTCCCTTCTGGCTGCCTCCATTCTACAGTCAGTTTTTCAGACTTAGTTTTTGAGTTTGTCTTTATTCAACCCTTTATATGATTCCTCTATATTTCACATATAAGTGATACAAGATGATATTTGTCTTTCTCCTTCTGATTTGTTTCACTTAGCCTAACCCTGGGAAGCAATGGGACATTAATAAGAAGACTCACTTCATCTTCAAAGTACTTAGAAAAAATTGGGGTAGAATGACCAAGAGGCAGGGGAAAGAAGCTACAAAAAAAGGCACCCAGGGTGAGCTTGCTGAATTCTGATTTCTGCTCAGACACCCCAAGGTGGTAAGGGTGGTCTGAGTGTAACCCAGCAGTTGCCCTGTAGAAACTGAGTTAGCAGGCCAGAATCCAGCATTTAAGCATTTGAGCAAAGCCCTAAATATAGCCTCAACGGAGCAACTTCTAGATCAACCCAATCTGGCTCCTCTGGTCTCACCTCCCCACAAAGTTGGAAAACCTTAGACTGCGTTAATAAAGGGTGATAAAGGACAGGGGAAGATGGAGAAGAAAGTAACATGTTATCTGTTTTTGCTTCCTAATGCCACCATAACAATTTACAATTCATAACTTAAAACAAAATAAATGTTACCTATGATTCCTGTAGGTCAGAACAATATAATTGGGTTCTCTGCTCTGGGTTTCCTCACACCAAAGTTAAGGTATTGGTTGTCAGCCTGGGCTCATAGTTAGAGATTCTGATGTAACATTCAGATTCTTGACAGTTTCTTGTGGTTTCAAGACTGAGGTTCCCATTTCCTTGTTTAAGAGACAAACATAAAACACTTTATATTACATGTTTCTTGTACTTTAGATCACTGGCTTTTTTCCCTTTGCTTTTAAGAACTTGTGAACTATATTGAGAGGATATGATAATCTTTCTATCTTTAAATCACTGACTACTAAGGCTAATTCCATTCACATAGTCCCTTTGTTCCTGTAAGTTAACATATTTATAGGCAGAGCATCTCATATTTGCAGTCCCAAGAATAGACTGTAAAATCCTCTTGGAGGCCATGGATCTGCTTACTGTACCATTATTTTCCCTCTAAGTCCTGGATGTACATTATCTACAGATCATCAAATGCCTGAAATTTCTCATCAAAGCAGGAAGAATGATGTTCAAATATGATCAAGACCTACCACAATGCCTGTATCTTTAGCAAAATGAATGAGAAGTAGGATCTAAATTGTTCTTGCAAAAGAGCACAAAAACCAAAAATCAAAGAAGTCTCTAGGAATCCCTAGGTTGAGATGATTGCCAATGTTTTTCCACCCTGGGTAAACTATTCCTTAAGAATCCCTATGCCCATTACCTGAGTCCTAGGTTGAAATTTGCTAATGAAAAAGTCAGCCTCCCACATGATTTCTTGAGGGAAAAGTAATCGTACCATTGTAAGTAAACACATCAATAGTCTAAGTGACACATCAATCTCCTAGGAGGTTTGTTTATGCAAATAGACCCTTGAGAGTCTAGAATAATGCTAACTGCTTTGATAGGGCAAATTTGAAGACCATCGCACCAAAGTACTGAACCGAGTAGAGGCCTTCTTGGCTCTACCCACAACCTGTCAGTGGTGGATCTTCTGAAGTGATGACTTACATATCTGCCTGTCATCAAGATTGACCAGGGAAGATCCTTGGAGCTTGGGTTTGGTAAGACTGCCCCAAACGCTTCTGCTCTCTTTTCAATAGATGGAAACTGTGCTCCTCCCCTTAAATCTGTACTAAGCTTGTGTCTGCTCTGACCACTGGAATTTTGAGGAGTCAACATCTAATGTTCACAAGTCCAGGCATTGAGAAATCATGACCATCTCCAGTAGCTCCATCTTTGAGCTTTAAGCTGATTGTGTGAAAAGACCAGTGTAGAGAGAGGACATGTGCAAATGACCAAGAGTATAAAATGCCACATAGAGAAAGAACCACATAGAGGTAGCACCAAGAGTCCTGTTCCATCTCAAGACATAACCATGAGAATTCCAACACAGTCAGTAGAAGGACATCAGGTGAGCCCCAGTCAATCCATGGAATTGTGAGATCTATATAGTTAAGTGGTTTTTAATTCATTCCATTTGCGCGTTGATTTTTAGGTAGAAATAGATCATTGAAACACAGTCTAAGGCAATTCCCACCCCACCCCCCACTCCATTCTTTCATTCAGATAATCCTAATAAGTGTTTATTGAATTAGGTGCATTCAAAGCTTCACTCTGCACATCTCATTGGTTTCTTCCAGAGGAGACCTACTTATGAGCAGAAGTCGAATGAGGTTATTAGATAAAAGACTGAGACTCAAATTGGTTAAACAACTTGTCCAATATTGCATAACTAGTCAGAAGGCAATTTGACTAAGTACAGTTCAAAGACTGACTGCCTGTACTACATTAGACCTGGTGTAGTTCTTTGAATGATTTTCTCAAAATACAAAAAAAAATTGGCATAAATGCAAGGGTAGCTTCTTCTGATCTGCAGTCCCTTTAGCTTATAAAACAGCACTGAACACACAGTGGGAACCTAGTAAATACCTGCTGTTTAAAACATAGATCCATTGATTTCAATAAAAATATATCAGATTGAAAATTTTCAGAAATGTGCCCAGCACCAAGATTTGTCTCTTGTGAATTTATTTTTGTCTTTATTTTTGCTGAGACCTGATGTGGGGAAACCTGTTTCCATGCATTTCCTAGATTATTTCCAATGAGTATCTGATGGATGAAACAAGCTGCTGAAAAAAAAATTTCAGCTTCCCAAACCAGGAAGAGGAGTCACTGGATCCCAGGCCCAGATCCCTCTTCCAAACCCAGCTTAGCCCTCGAGTAGTTACCTAAATTTTAAATAGCATGCTATACCCATAGCAATTTAAATTGACAGAGTAAGTAAACTTTCCTACATCAATGTTGTGATTATGTCAGTTTTGAAAGTCTTCAATCTCTCTTCCAGCTTGGCAGGGTAAGAAAATGGATGTGTGTCCAAATCACAGAGAAGGTGCTTTGAGACATGCTTCTTTGCTTCTATAACTGTCCCCCCGGGTAGGACAGGACGTGGAAGTTCCAATTCTCTTCTGACATGAACTTCACTTGGAGCCTGAAGTAAATCAAGACTAAAGTGCACATATTTATTAAGCATTTGCTGTGGGTAAATTATCAGGCCAATTCCTAAGGAAAATGATAATAAAAACATCTAACATCTATGCTTATCAGATTAGAAAACACATTCTCATATCAGCTCATTTGATCACCGTAAAGTTGACAGAGAAGCATATAGACGGATCTCTCTTTGCAGAAAACTGAGGTTCTAAGAAGCTGAATGATATGCCCATGGTTATTCACAGGTACTCAATAATGCTAAGACATTTAGAAGATATCATGATTCCACATTTATTACCCTTTCCAGGATATGATGAATTGTCAAATGAGCAATGTTTAATTGAAGCACACAGAAGCCCAATAAATGTTTTTTTCACTTTAATTTTAATTAGTTCATTAATTTGTTTTGTTTATTCATGCACCATATGTGAGGGAAATTGCATGGTGTCTGTCTTGCTCCATCTGACTTATTTTACTAAGCACTTTATTCTTTAGATCCATTCGTTATAAGAGATAAGATTTCATCTTTTTATAGCTGAGTAGTACTCCACCATGTGTACATAGACACTACATCTTCTTTATTCAATCATCTTTCCTTGGGTGCGTAAGTTGATTCCAGTAATTGGCTATTATAAATAATGCTGCAGTGGACCTAGGGGTGCCTAGAGCTCTAATTTAGTGCTTTTGTATTCTTGTATTCTTATAGCCAGAAGTGAGGTAGCTGAATAATATAGAATTTCAATTTTCAATTTCTTTAGAAATCTCCATCTGCTTTCCACAATTGCACCAATTTGCCTTTCCCCCAACAGTGTTCAAGGATTCTCTTATCTTCACATCCTCTCCAACCAAGCTTACAATTTGCTCTCTCTGTTAATTATAAACTTCCCTTTGGGGAGGAGATAATAGGTCCTTATTGCTTTGATTTGCAATTCCTGAATAAAAATACATCTTTTCATGTACCCATTGAATACTGGCATATCTTCTTTGGAGAACTGTTCACTCAGGTGATGGCCTGCCTGTTACACCACAAAACCAAAACATCTCGCCTCAGGCTACTACTTGGGTGACTTATGAAAAAGTGTTCTCCTTTTTTAAGAACCTTTTCTATAGTAATTTTAAAACAAAATCTTGCTTCATGCAATGTTGTCAAGATGAAATGAGATACAGAATGTGAATCACTTGGCACAGTGCACAGTGCAGGGCCAACCCCTGGAAGTGAGTTTCCACCTGAGGTGAAAAAGAGATTTTGATTTGTCCTGACAAATGCTTTACAACTTCCATCTTGTCAGATATCTTCCCACACATCCTCCCCCAGGACTCAGATGGAAGGTCTAGACCTTCCGAGCCCACTTCCTCTCAGCCTCATTGCAGCTGATTGCCTGGTGGGATGAGAGGAGCCATGCAGAATGGACGTGTTTCATGTGTGACACCCCTCTTTTCACCGGAGAGTCCGATCTTAACAAAGGGCTCCATACTGTGGCCTGTGCTAGGACCACTGGCTCCCACAGGGACTCAGCACACGGTGGATACCCGCTTTCATTATAACCACGAAGTAGGGGGTGGGAGGGCTGCCTCTGCCTACACATCTCTTTGCATTGATTTCTGCATGAGTCCCATGATCAAAGTTCAAGTGTGGCAGGCACTTCTCCACACAGAGAGGCATGGAACTGAGGAAGTAATTGTATGTGTGGTCTCTTCCTTTCTGAGGACTAGCATGAGGATAGATCTTTCAATATGAGAGGTGGTTCCAAGCATCCAAGTAGGTGATAATTAACTTCCTGCCCCATAAAGGTTTGGGTCCATGAGAGAAGAGAAGGGCAACTCCCTCTCCCTGCATGACCAGACAGAGTCTGCCATACACATTCTCAGAAAACACAACTCACACTCACAATTCTAAGATGCAACAGAGATATACCACTGACATCTTCTATTCTTTAAAAAAAAAAAAAAAAAACTTTCTAAATCAGACACCATAACTAATTCAGAGGAATGTTTCTCCAAAACAATAAAAAGGAACAAGATTGATCAATACAATCATCTCATAAATACTCAACCTCTTCAAGAATGCCATAAATATCTGTGAATGTTTATTTCCATTTGGAATCTGAGAGACAGAATCACATACTGAAATTACAAAAAGTCAGAGAAGGAAAGAGCATAAAAGCAGTCCTAGCCCACTTCAAGCTGGCCTTCTTAGAGATGCAGGAAGTGAGACCCTGACCTACAGGAAATAACTAATCCCTGACTGAAACAAAATAAGATTTTCAAGAAGCTTCTTTTAATTATCATGTTTCTCCAGATGCTGAAGCTTACAGTCATACACCTAGGTTTTTTAGAGATTAACTCAAAAATGCATTTTCTTTTCTTAAATGATTGCTGAGTTAGGAGCCTGGGACAGTGGTCTTACCCAACAAATATAATCCTTCCTTTGTGGATCTGATGATCTAATAAACAGCAACCACAATAAAGATCATTACAGGTATCAGTCCTCTGGTGAGCACAGAAAGGATGTTACAGAGAAAGCCAAAGGCAGAGTAGACTTAGGAACACAAATTTTTTTTTAACTATTTAAAAGCATGATATTTATTATTAACTGTTGAAGCTTTACTCTAGCTCTGATTTCTGACAGGCTTTTACAAATACTGAAAGTAGCTTCCAGGTCTTTGTTCCTCTTTCGAGGATCTTTTGGAGATTTCATGAAAACAGATCTGAGGCTCAAATTTGCTGTTCAAGAAGGAAGTAAAGTCAGTGACTTCCTCAAAATGAAAATTAGCATTGAACTAGAAGTCTCTATTATTCTCATGTATTTTTTTTTTACAAAAAGTTCAGTAGAGTTTTTGAAAGATGCAGAAGACATTTTTGCTTTAAGGAAAGCTTTTTTAAAAATAAAGCTACAAAGCAATGTGAAAGGTCTTTCTTTGGCAGTTGTAAAGTGGTTGTAAAGGTAACTCCCAGAGTTCCAGTCTTCGGGGAAGACAATCACTTTAATTTACAATTCAGTGGTCATATGAACAGCAAGATCTGTGCCCTCGTGGGCGCATGATCTGGAGTCGAGGTGCTGTCTGGTATGTTGTGACCTTGAGTGATTCTCTCGACTTTTGGAAGTCAGAAACTCTATCACAAAATGAGACAGACCTTAAATATCCTTCCTGCCTTCTGTCACTTTGCAATGTCATGTGGGGGGAAGATTATGGGACCTGTATTCAATATACAATACTTTTTCAAAGTTTCTACTTTTTTAATTCCTGGTCTTATTTAAATGTATAATGCTATATGCTTTTTATCATATTTTTCAGTGTGTTTAAGTGCATTTTCTTATTTAACAGACTTAACTTCACCCTTTGAAATAAAAAAAAAGCTTCTCAAAAATGTGCTTTTCATTTCTTGCTTTTATTCTTTTTCAACTTGCTTTTTCTGTTTCTCCAAGAACTCAACAGAAGCTGTGCAAGCCAAAAGCTTCACCACCTTTTCACGATATTTATTATCCTGATGTAAACCACATCACTCTCCTTGAGTCCTCAGACCTCAGAGAGAGAGAGGATGGAGCTTATGTTAGCTGTTCCTTCCCCTGGGAAGCTGCCACACCTCCACTGACCACTGATGGCTGTCAAATCTGTTATAGCACTTTGTTTGGAACTTGGTTTGGCATGAATGGCATGGGGATACACCCATTAGGATGATCTGGCCCCCTGAAAAAAAGTGGTGTCTCTGATTCATGTCTCTGGTTTTTTCCCCTTCCCTGCTGGCCTTGCTGGTCAAATCCACTTTCTTAAGCATTTTGGAGCCTGAAAGAAGACAGGTGGAGACCAAACTCCAAAGCTCCTGAGCCCCAGAATTTTTACTAAGGTGTGAAATCCCCACTAGTGGTGTGGCAGGTGTCTTGGGGTGTTATGATAAAGGTCCTGAAAGGTTTATTTGAAGAAAAGGAAGTAGAGTAGATCTAAAGAAAGAGGTCAAAACACATGAAGAACCCTCCAAATGTGAAAAGTACGAGGACCAAGAACCTAAGGCAGGGAAGAAGTCATGAGCAAGGGAGGGGATGGGTGCTTTGAAGAAAGGATGAAACTGGAAGATTTTAAGTGACTTGATCTCACAAACAGAATGTCAGGTGCAGGTCGGAAAATGACAAAAAGAGTCGTGTCAAGAAAGCAGAGAAATCAATTCAGGAGGCCATACACTTGTTCCAGAAACAGACATTTTATCAGATCACACCCATGGAATTGGAAATGCAGAAGTCCTGGATCTTCACATCCCGCACCACACCCTGAAGAAAGGCAAAGCTTGCCAACTCAACCTCCAGTGGCAAGGAAACAGGGGCTGTGAGTACACTGGGGGCATGAAGGTCAGAATAAGGGGGCCCATGGCACTCCTCTGTGGCTCTGACTCAGACTCATGCTGACAAGGAAATGGGAGCCATAATTCCCTAAGCCAACACTGTGTCTCATCTTGGGATATTTCCATACTTCCCAAGAAAATGCTTGAGATATCATTTCTTGGTCTTTTGGTTAACATCAAGTATAGAAAATGCTAGAGACAGTTCCCCCATGTAGTCTGCATTAGTACCACCTAGAAAATAGAGACATGTAATATGCACAGTAGCAAAAAAGAAAAAAAAATACCTGTAACCAAGAAATGATTTGGAGTCCCCTATGTGCTGAGTTTTCCGTGAGGAGCTCAGTCACTACCAGCCATCTCTCAAGTTCCTGGGAATAAGATTGGGAGAATTCTTGATCCTGTTGTTTAGCTCAGGTATAATTTGCAGTAACCATGATGCAGGGGGGCAGGACTTGCCTATAGCTCCTGTTTTCATAGAGGCAAATGATAACATTTCCAGAGCTTCATTCTGGCTAATTTATCACACAGCACGACCCACTGAGAGCTACAGCTGTGTGGTATCTACCTCAAGCATACCCAAAGTGGAAGTTTTTAAATGTAACATCAATCGTGGGGGAAATTTTTGAAAAAAAAATATGCCTCGTGTACACAAGCAAGTGTTTTGAAACTACTGGACTAGAGGAATTAATAGAATGTTACTACATGGAGATCTTCTTATTCAGAAATTCAAAGCAAAAAAATTTTCATCTAAAATCTAGAATAAGATTCCTGTCATTCTTGATGATACTTACAACACCAAAAAGTTAGAAAAGCCCTTTCCTCATTATTCCATCTGGTCTATCTCCATTCTAGATTTTACAAACTAGCAGACATTTTTTGGCGTGAGTGGTAATTTTCTCTCCTTTTCTGAGAGATGGAGACAAAAGTGTCATCATAAAGTTAGCCATGTAGGTAGCATGTGGTGGCTTTCTGACCAGGATCAGAGTTGGCTAACTCCTGCTCCTGCCACAGCTCTGGCTCAAAACTGGGATACTTCAGCAACATTGTTTTTTGCTGTAGGAATAGGATGGTCTACCTAGCATCTCTATACCTCTTCAATTTCTATAACTCTTTGACAAGAGTTTCTTACTTTAGGTATCATTTCCATCTTTCAAAGTAGAGCCTCCATATGGTAAGTCTTAATAAATACTTACTAAATTGAAGTAGGTTCTGGTAATTAATCTGCCCTAAATAGACCCACAGGAGCATCCAGGCCAATTCTGGAAAGTCCTTGGCCATTTCAGAAGAAGAAACAACATCTTTGAAGGAGTATAGAGATGCTAGGTAGACCATCCTATTCCTATAGCAAAAAACGATGTTGCTGAAGTATCCCAGTTTTGAGCCAGAGCTGTGGCAGGAGCAGGAGTTAGCTAACTCTGATCCTGGTCAGCAAGCCACCATATGCTACCTACATGGTCAACTTTATGATGACACTTTTGTTTCCATCTCTCAGAAAAGGAGAGAAAATGTCCAAAAAATGCCTTCTAAAGTCAGAGCCATATAGTTTTCCAAACATTAGACAGATGGTAGGAAAGCATAGGTTTTACCTCCCATCCTACTCCTATTTGGCAAGACAACTTGTCCTCTGGGCTATTTTCCCCTAAGTTAAGAGAATGCCTCCCTACTCTACTCTTCTCTGAATTTCTAACTAGGGAAGACTTGCTTACTTTTGAGCTGATATCTTATTTGGTTCTTTTCTAGGCATTGAAGCAAGCCTTTTCATTTAGCATCCTTAAAAAATAACTTGGATCCAGAGTTGTGGAACTAAGAGGGAAAGTGGCCCAGCTGAGTGCGCTGAGCCAGGTTTCCCTGGAAATTCCTGGTGCACTGGGGCTGCTAAAGCCTCAGCACCACCATAGGCAAAGGTACCAACAACAACCTCAGAACAACAGTGAGAGCACCCCCCTGCCAAAAAGAGGACAAATAACAAGCCCAGACTCAATACAAACAAAGCCACTCTCAAGAAAGCAGCCTCAGGGAAAAAGAGAAAAGCAGCATAGCCCCAACAAACCTAAGGAAGGGGGGGAGGCAATACCTGCCATATATCCTCTCTGACCCCAGAGAAACAGGTCTAACCTAACAGCCAACCCAAAACAAAGAACAAAAATAAATAAAATAAGTAGGGTATATTAATAATCTCAGTTCTACTACCAACCAATAACACTCTCAGGTAAACACTTATAGAGAACCACAGAAGAGAAAGTCAAACACAATAAGCCTAAGGGAAAGAATTACTGAGACAGAAGAAGGCAGATTCTACAGCAAAAGTCACACCTGCCCATCACCCTCACTGACTGCAAAGGAACTTCGCTCCACAAGACAGCCAACAGAAGCAAGGAAGTTAATCAATAAAGCATGGAAATAAGTCAGAATTAATCACAACCTGGTAAAGGAACCTAATTACCATGCCAACCAATACAAGAGCCATAGTTTCCTAATATATAGAGCAAGCCTGAAAGTGAAGTACAGGAAGGAAAAATGCTAATACTCAAGCAAACCCAATAAGAAACAATATGCCACCAAAGGAATAACAGCCTCTAGAATCCAACAAAAATAACACAGAAGAATCACCATTATCTGATCATCAAAGAATTCAACCTCAGCATGACAAAAACACTCAAAGAGTTAAGAGAAATGAATTCAATGTAACAGAAGCCTTCAAAGAATTGAAAGAAGCAGAAAAATATAAAAAAGAAATGACCAATAGGAGTAACATAACTGATGAACTGAAGAACGAGATTTAGTCCCTAAAAAAGAAACAGAGACTCAGGAGATAGGAAGTGTGACAAAGGAACTCAAAAATATAGGGAAAAGTCATGAAAACAAACTAAATAAAAAAAGAAGAAAGAATCAGTATCCTTGAAGACACTGAAATAGAGAAGACAAAGAAAGACATTAAGAGCCCAGGATCAGAAAGATTCACAAATGAATTCCATCAAACACTCAAGGATAGAATAACACCTGTATTACTAAAACTCTTCCCAAAATTTTGGAAGAAAAATTATTTGAATACATCCTATGAAGCAAATATTACACTAATACCAAAACCAGAGATTTCACAAAAAAGAAAATTATAGGACAATCTCCCTATGAACACAGACACAAAAATTTTAAACAAAATCTTGGCAAATCAGATCCAACAATGCATAAAAAAGGAATATTCACCATGACCAAGTGGAATTCATCCCAGGGGTCCAGGGATCGTTAAACATCTGAAAATCAGTCAACATAACCCATCACATCACTAAGGAGTAAACAAAAAACCATGTTATCATATCAATAGATGCAGAAAAAGCATTCGATAAAAGTTCAGCATCCATTCAAGATGAAAGCCCTCAAAGAAATCAGAAGGAAAAGAACAAATCTAAAACATAATAAAAGCAATTTATGACAAACCAACAGCAAACATCATTCTTAATGGGGGAAAACTGAAATCATTTCAATTAAGATTTGGAACCAAGCAAGGATGCCCACTCTCACGACTGCTTTTCAACATAGTTTTGGAAGTCCTGACTTGTGCTAGAAGACAAGAGAAAGATATAAAAGGAATACTAATAGGAAGAGAAGAAATAATGCTATCATTATATGCAGATATTATGATACTTTATGTAGAGAACCCAAAAAAGATTTACAGGAAAACCAATTGAAATAATAAACCAGTTCAGTAAGGTAGCCAGATACAAAATCAACACACAAACACCCCTGCCTTCTTATATGCAAAAAATCAGTCAGAAGAAGAAATTTTTAAAAACACTCCATCTACCATCACACCAATGAAAATTAAATACCTGGGAATAAATCTAACAAAAGAAGTGAAAGACCTAAACAAAGAAAACTATAAAACATTGTTAAAAGAAATAGAAGACATAAAAAAATAGAAAGACAGTTCCTGCTCATGGATTGGAAGAATTAACATTATAAAAATGCCATCCTGCCAAAAGCAATCTGTAGATTGAATGCAATCCCAATAAAAATTCCAATGTCATTCCCTAAAGAGATAGAACAAAAATTACTAAAAAATCACATGAGATTTAAAAAAGACCTCAAATGTCCAAAACCCTCCTGACCAAAAAAGAGAGGTGGAGGTATTACAATCCCAGAACTCAAACTACACTACAAAGCCATAATAATTAAAACAGCATGGCATTGGTCCAAAAATAGACAATCAAACCAGTGGAACAGAATTGAGAGCCCAGAAATAAAACCACACATGTAGGGGCAACTAATTTTTGACAAAGGGGCAAAAAAGCATACATTGTAACAAAGATAACCTCTTCAATAAATGGTACTGGGAAAACTGGGCCCACTACATGCAAAAAAAAAGAGAAATGAACCTAAACAACTCCCTCACACCATGTACAAAAACCAACTCAAAATGGATAAAAGACTTGGATATAAAACCTGACACCATAAAATACATAGAGGAAATTCTGAATAAAATACTCCAAGACTTATACTTCAGAAACCCCTTTCAGAACATATCTACAGATAGTAAAAATAAATAAATAAATAAATAAATAAATAAATAAATAAATAAATAAATAAATAAATAAATAATAATGGAAAATATAAACCATTGGAACTACATCAAATCAAAAAGCTTCTGCACAGCAAAAGAGACTATAACCAAAACAAAATGAAACCCAGCTGAATGGGAGAAAATTTTTGCCCTTCATACAAGCAATAAGGGCCTGGTAACAAAGATCCAAAGAACTCATCCAACTTAATAAAAATAAAGCAAAAAGAACCCAGTCAAAAAATGGAGAGAAGAACTAAAAAAGACATTTCTCCAAAGAGGAAATACAAATGATCAATAGGCATATGAAAAAATGCCCGACATCACTAATATTCAAGGAAATGCAAATCAAAACCACACTGAGATACCATCTTATACCAGTAAGAATGGTCCATATTAGAAAAAAACTGGTAACAAGTTACCAGTGGAGAGAAAGGATGTGAAGAAAAAGGAACACTTTTACACTGCTGATGGGAAAGCAAACTGGTCCAGCCACTATGGAAAGTTGTGTGGAGGACCCTCAAACTTCTGAAAATGGAACTACCATTCAATCCAGTAATCCCACTGCTGGCAATCTACCTGAAAGACACCAAAACACTAATTCAAAAAGACACTTGTACTCAAATGTTTATTACAACAGCGAGGATATGGAAACTCAAATGCCCCAAAACTGATGAATGGTTGAAAAAGATGCGGTATAGTTGCACAATAGCATATTTTTCTTCAATCAAGACCAATAGATATAAAGCATTTTGGTTACATGGATGAACCTAGAAGGAATTACATTAGCAGAAATAAGTCAGAAGGAAAAAGACAGAAACCATATAGTCTCACCTAATGATGGGATATAGGAATAACAAATTAAAGGCCAATAAAAAGTCAAAATAAACTGATAGTGGAGCTGGGGAAGGCAGATAGAAAGGGGGAAAGAGGAAGTAGAAACTGGGGAAGGGAAGAGCACAAGATCAAGATGAAGTTTCACAGGTGATAGGGTAGAGGGAGAACTCTGTGGAATGTTTTATACATACACACATAAATATGTAAACAACAAATGATTAATAAATAATAATTTGGTTTGCAAAATATTTTGATAAAATGTTTATAATTAGGTGCATTTGTGAACACACTACAATTATAGCACTGAGGCAAGATGATTACTCTACTATTTCAATAATAGTGGGAAATAATTAAGTGTTTCCTATAAGACTGAAAGGTATGGCTCTGTATCTCAAAACACAAGTGTTTTAACAGAACTAAAACAGTTTGTTGCCCCTTGGAGTCTACTACACATGTTAAATTACTATTATTCTGATTATCACACCATGATTATGATGTATTCCATTCAGCACCATAGATTGCATTTGCTAAGAGGATCTAGATAATTTATTACTTATTCACTCATTGGTTCTTACCAGACCAAAAGTTAAGGACAAAATGTAAGGCTTTAGTCTAAATAGATTTGATCTTCAATACTCAAAACTGAACCTTATTGTGCAGTACAGTGCTAGTGCGGTAAAATTCTTTTTGTCACAATCTCCCTGGATAATAATTAATTGCTTCTCAGATGGAAGTATTAATCATGGGGCAACCTTTAATAAGACCAAAATTATGGTATTTCTTATCCCCAAAGGTTAACAGAGAAAAATTATTCTTTTCTTCCTTTCTTCTCTCTCCTGGTACACAGCTTGTGTAGCACCAGGCAGCATCCCTTACTGAGTATATTTAAGCAAATGTGTCATCAATTCCCAGAAATTCTGAGTTCCTCGAGGAAGGAAATCTTGTCTGATTCATCTCTGGAATTTGCCAGTGAATTTGGATCCAATAACTGAAATATTCTAAATATAGACAAGCAAAACTGCTTTAAGTGCATTTGGGAAATTGCTTGGACAATTGTGTTACTGCTTCCGTTTGTGATAATTGTTCAGTTGGTTGGTTCACCAATAGGTTGGTTTGGGGAAAGGGTAGGGAGTTAGAAAGTTAATTATCCACTAAAGAATAGTAATAACTAAGTCTCAGCCATGTGATAGATTCTGTGCTCTGCACTGGAGAGGCAGAATAAAAAGTCTATGACTCCTGCTCTCCAGCTATTCACAGTACATTGGGGAAGATAGACCTATATTAAAATGCATACAAAACAAACTATGAAATGATGTAATAGATGCAGCAGGGGGTGTGTGTGCCTGTTAACACTACCCAGAGTGACTCTTGGTTTGACAAGTGTGTGAAGAGCTAACGCTCATGATCCTAGTAGAAACATGGAAGAACCCTTTGTGGTCCTAGCCAGCAATGCACAAGATCTCTAGAAGATCTTTAGAGTGAGAGGTTTGTTCAGAGTAGCAGAGCAAATCAACCGGCATATTTGGGGTCAAGTACTCTCCCAATCTTATTGTGAAAGTAAGATGTGCAATTTTTAAGTAGAATTATTTTCAGGGTTCTTGGCTAAGCATGGAGAGTAGCCATTTAATCTGCTATTAAGTTTAAGCTGAAAAAATGAGAGATGAGACTGAATTTTGCACTGTATTGTAGAGACTTCATTGAGACATTAGGAACTCTTGGGGAAAACTAATAAACTAAATTACCTGAATAAGACTATCCCTGTGAATTATAGAATAGGGGGTAAGGCCTGTATAACCACCAGTAAGAAATCAAGGTATGAACAGAGGCAGCTGAAAAACAGCAAAAGACAGTGGAAAAGAGAAAGTGAGTGCTAGAATTTGATATCCAACAAATATAGGAAAGGAAGAACTTGTCAAAAAATTGTGTTGGTTAAGAGTTTGGGGAAAAATCAGCTTTGAGTTTGTTCTTAAACCATAAACTAAATAAACTTCTAAATAAATCACAGTCATACATTAAGATGTTAAATTTCAATTATAGAAAAATAAGATATAAAATTAAATATCAAGTATGTAAATTTAGAAGTAAGAGAAGAAATCACAAAGAATAGATCATTGGATATAATTACAGACAATTAAATTTTCTGCATAGTGAAAGAAACCAAAAATAAAAAGGCAGATGAGAAATGAAGTGCTGTAAACATATCTTTAGAAAAAACAAAGAAGTAATGATTTTGTTCTGTGAAGAACAAAGGAACAGCAATTTAAAAGATGAAAACAAATAGTAGATGAATAAGTAAAATATTCTCGATATAATAAAAGGTGCTATTATCATTATTCCATTATGCTATTTATTATTATTAAATAGCATTTAACAATGATTACTGCCTAGAACTATGCTAAGTGTTGACTATACATTTCTCTGGGCCCTTCTTATTATAAAAACTACTTAATAAAGGATTTAATTTCAAAGAAGCAATCAAAATTAAAAATCAGATAGGGAAAACTGTGATAAAAGGTTAATGGTGATCATTTAAATTTAGAACTAAATGTAAAATTTACAGATCAAAATGCTAGTGTTATAAACCTTCACCAAGTAAAAATAATAATATTTAATAAAATAAGGATATGAAAGAATGGAAATGAACAAAAATTTTTAAATTGCTAATTTTTTTAGTCCCCTACAGCAATTTGGTTGATAAAGTATGTACAATTTAAATTGATATAACTTAAAAAGGTAACACCCACTGTATTTTATAAACTGTTCTTTAACTTTTGAAGGATCTCTTGAGAAGGAAGCAATGTTATGTAATAACCACTTACCTAAAATCAACTTTTTTCAATTCCTTCTGTGATAGTCAAGGAAAATGAATTCTGACATTTTAAAAGAACGTAAGTAAACTTGTTTACTCCCAAGACACAGGGCAATCAGGCAAGTGTCAGGAGCAGGCTACAGGCAGTCCTTTTCAATGGGGTCTTGAAGTAGAGAGACTTGCAGTACGGTAACATTTTATACAAAACTGGAATTTTTAATGACTATAGATAAAATAAACCCAGTAGTTGGAAAATAAAAGGAGAAAGAGGAAGAAGAACATAAAGCATCAAAGAGAAGGGAGAATTGCTAATTCTTTTAGAATACCAGAGATTTGGGAGCGATGGGCACAGGAAATTAAAATGATTGTTCACAGGTGGCACAGTGGTAGGAGCACCTCAGGGTAGACAATGATGTAAAAGATATGTGTGTGTGCTTGTGTGTGTGTGCAATCTATTTTAAAAAATAAAAGAATTGTTTTTAAAAAGAAAAGAATAGGGGGAGAAAGCAGCAGAAAGTCAAAGGAAATAGTAAACTTTAAAGATATCGAAAGAGATAAAACCTAAGTTATCATGTATCATTCAGATTTTCAGATATATAAACTATTAGATTGTTTTTGAAACAGCATATTGTTCACAAGAAATATGCCAAAAACGATAAATGTCAATGATGACTGAAGCAGAAACAATATCAGCCAATGAAAACTAGCAGACAAATAAAAAACATTAGCAATAATCTCCTTATCAGACCAATCCCAAATTAAGATTAAAAGCACTTAACAAAGTAGCTAGTATTATGATAAAAGATGTAATCCTTGATGGTATTATATATACTTAGTGTCAAATAACATAGCAACCAAAGCAAAAACTGTAAAGTTTGAGTCAGATACAGTTTAAATTAAAATATTCATACACTTACAAAATTTTACAGATCAAGTTGACAAAAAATAACAAAGAATGAAGATTTAATTAAGGACATCAGCATGCATCTAAGCATTAGCTGATTAACTCCTTTCTTATAGCCAAGGAACTTTTACAACATTAATTAAATTTTCAGCCAAAAAAAAAGCTTTGTCAAATCCGAAAATCTACAAACTACAGTATGACTATAATTCAATTGTATTAAAAATCAACAATTTAAAATGACATCATAAAAAAGCAGAGGTCTTGAATATTTAAAAGGAAATCAGATTAAAAAGGAAACAAAATCACAAATTAGTTCAATGAAAAGGAGTATAGAATTCAATTCTACTGATATAAGAATATGCTATGTGGGAGATAGTAATGTCTTATGCTGAGTCAGACTGCCTGGAACTGTGTGATCCTGGGGAAATTACTCAACCTCTCTATACTTCACCATTGCCAAGAATAATAGCTATTCCCCCATGGAGATGTGATGAAGATCAAATTAGAAAGCAAATTAACAGCTAGTACTCTACCTTATAAGTAATACTCTTGAAAGATTTGTATCGACACAGTCTTCATTTCTCTCTCCACTTGCTTTCTGCCCTCATTTCTTTCTCATTCTGAATTTCTTTACAATGTGTTTCCATTGCTTTTGTAGTTAAAAAAAATTGCATAAAAATGTCCAGTGGAGCTACTTGATTGCTAATCACATTACTAGCGAAATTCAAGGAAAAAATATTTCAACTAAATAATAAGTATAATCATTTCTCTTTTTTTTTTTTTTTTTTTTTTGAGACTAGGTCTTGCTATTTTTACCCGTGGAACTGCAGGATCCTGTTGCCCGTGGTACCACAGACTCAAGCAATCCCCAGCCTCAGCTTCCCAGGTAGCTGGGATAACAGGCATGCACCACCACGCCCAGCTATTTTTTGGGACTAGGTCTCGCTATGTTGTCCCAAACGGAACTCAAACCGTGATCCGTAGCCCCAGCCACTTCATAGGTTGAAGCTTACAGGTACAAGCCATCGTGCCCAGCTAATCATTTCTTATGGCACCAGAATCTGATGTTCTTCCTCCTTTCCACTAGTGGAAGCGTGTCAGGGTGAGGAGAAGGCGCAAACCAACATAGATATCTTTCATTTTTATTATACGCAGTAGAAGAACAGGTCCAGTTTCTGAGAACATTGCCTACTGAATCTTATAATTTTCACAAAGACAGCAAGGATCATCTTGTCTCAGAGAGAGCCACAGCAGGTTAGAAAGCAAAAGTAATTGGTGAGATACTTTGGCTTCTAAAAGAAGGAGAGAGAAGATACTGATGTAGACTTCTCTAAAAACCTCTTGTGAACAATCCCAGGTTGAAACAGAGAGGGGAAGGGAGAAAAGGCCTCACCAAGAACAGGTTGTAGAGCACAGTGTTGGCTGTAGGCCAGAGCAGGACAGCGAAACAGCATGCAGGCCCCACCAAATGAAAAGGTCAATGTTCAACAGTACCTGACCTCAAAGGACCAATCATGGAAGATCAGGAGGCACTCACTACCAAATCCACCCTATGAGTGCCCGGGGTTTGGGACCCATGCTAGGGTGTCAGAGATCGCCAATAAAGAGTGATATAAAAGTTTCCCAGTTGCCCAACAGAATGGAGGCTGGTTTTGCAAATACTCATTTTATGAAAAAGAAAGATATCATTTCTTGCAAACTTGAGTTTGCAGAGTAAGACTTATGCTTGCCACAGAACTCTTCCCCATTCTCAAGGCAAACTCTGCCAACTGTGGACCCATATGACATGCTACCTACTCATGACATGAACTCCCATATGGGATTCACAATCAGCATTTTTGAAAGCTTAATCATGGCTGTGTGGGTCTGTGTAGACCTTTCCAGGAGAGGAAACTTAAATTTAGTTTTGTTGCTCTGTGCTGTGCTTTGAAACCACCTCTGAAAACCTTCCTTTCTCCTCCCTCTTCTAATTCTCCCACTTTAAAGATACAGAAGTTGAGGGTTTAGAGTAGAAGTGATACCTCTAAGGTTGAAAAGTCACTTAGAATGGAGCAGTTGCTTCCCAGTGGGGGCTGGTCAAGACTCTTCTCTCTTCTTAGATTCGGGCAAGATCCTCTCACAGCCCCCAAGGTCACCTCAGCCTTCCTCATACTCCCAAGAGGGTAGGACACAAAAGTCAAGAACACTTGTCCTCAACCTGGGCAACCACATGGGTCACTGTCCCAAGTCAAGACTCAACCCTTGATATGTTCAGAGTTCTACTGCTACTCTCCTGAGTTACAATACCTCCCCACTTCTTCCTCCTTCTCTTCCTCCCTCCCTCTCTCCTGCCCATCAACTATCCTCTAGAACCTGTGAACTCATGGTAGCTAGTCCTCAAGAAATATTTGCTACTGATTCCATCACTCTATGGGTGCTACATCAACATGATAACATCATTAGATTAACACAGCTACAATTTGTTCTACAGAGAAAGCTCTTTGTGTGTTTCATCTCTCACGTGACGACCTTTCAGGCAGCATCACAGACATGATCCAAGTGTGAAAACCAAGGCCCACGCTTGCTCAGTTAGCAGGGTTCTGAGTTCACACTCTTTCTGAATGTAAATAAGACCACACTATATAAAACGGTGATTGCTCTCCCCTCACTAAAACTGTGTAATACCCTTCAAATTCGCTCAGTAGAATTAGTTTTTTCATCTGTCCCTAGGATTAATTCCCAGGACTTTTCTAATCATTTCTGGTTGTTATAAAGTCCTGTAGTCATTTGAAGTTCACAAAGCTCAGTCTTGATTATGAAATTAGAAGGTCTACCTCTATATAGTAATCAACACTGCAATCTTAATTTGAAAATAAGACTTATCCTCTTCTTTTGCTAGGGTTTCCTGCAGTGAAAAGCTCTCTTCTTGCTCACCTCTTTTACCACTTGCTACCTGCTGTTTCTTTCAATGTCTCTCAGTTTTTGAATATGGAAACTTCTAAGCACACGTGGATATAAAAAGGTAACACCATGCTCACCTTCAACAACCAACTCATAGCCAATCTTGTTTTAATTATCCTGTATTCACATTTATCTAGCTGCTATTTCTGATCCCCAAGCCCCCAGGGTTGAACCATGGAGAAGTTAAGAGAACAGGAAAAATTGTCACCTGAGTAATACCACTGTGATTTCTCATCTATTATTTGGCTCAATCAGACCTTTTTTTCAATGGGGAGCTTTGGTGGATGATTTGGAGACTTCTTCTATAGATATTGCTCTTCTACTGATCCCTTGATGCGACGGACACACCTCTGCTTTGAAGACTGGTTTAATCTGTAGCACCTCAGGGACCATGTCTAGTCCATGTTTAGGCTTTTTCTGCTGAATGTCCATCAGTCCTATAGCACAGGAATGAAGAGACCAGCCAATTGCCTCATGGGACATTGTTTGCGCATGAAAAAAACTCAGGCAACCTTGGTGCTCATAAGTTCTGGGAACATAAACAAGTGTCAGCTAAGCCCCCTCTCCTTCAGCTGGTCCATCTGCAGTGATCCTGTCTTTCACTCTTTAGATTTCTCTAAAGAAACAGGCAGCGGGATCCTTAACAAGCTCACATGGTAAATAGTACCTCCAACTCTTCATAAGTTCACGCTAGACCACTTCACTTTTATAGAAGACCTACAACTAGGATCTTTTACCACTAACTGGAAGAAATTCTAAGAGGAGTTTTGCTTTTGGAGCACAAGTAGAAAAACACAAGTAATCTCAGCATCATTTGCGGGTGCCATTGTGGAGTGCCCCACCATGTTCCTTCCCCAGGAACCATTGTGAGCAGGTTATGATTATCATACCATTCCTGATTTTACTATATATGATGGTTATTTTAGGTTTTATGTAATATTTGCTATAATGTGGTAGGTAATTTTGGGGCTCTGAAGGAACTCAAAGTTTTTTTGTATAAATTAATGGTAATTGCCTTGGGGCTTTATACCATTTAGTTTACAAAAGGTTTTATACAAATACTATATTGTTGGGTAACTTGTAGTTCCATAGAGGCACCTCTCTAAAAATAAAAATTATTTCTACTTCCCACTCTTTTACACCCTCAATGTAAAGAAGAGGCTACATGACTAAATCACTGCTACTTTGAAATGTGGCTCTGCAAACCAGGTGAAGGTGCCTGGTTGTAAGTAAGTATACTGCCTCTTCCGTTCAGAAAAATCTCACTTCAAAAAACATAGTTGAATTAAACAATGTACTTAGGGATGTAGTTGATCTCCTTTCTAGTTCAACTTCCATATGCTAGTGCAAACTGCTAACAAACAGCTCATAAATGAACTTAAACTTTTGGTGAATTGTTTTGGAATTTACCCATGGAGAAAGCATCCCAATACAGTATTTTTGTTGTTCTTGACAAAATTTGGTTCCTCAAAGCTGAGACAGGAAAAGTCTAATTATAACACTAAAGTATTTTTTAAGAAGATTAAAGAGTAAGGACTTAGGGCTTTGTCCAACATAGAGAAATTACAAATATCCAGGTTCTGAAAGAAATTACAGAGATTCACATTTTAAAAAGAAATCATGAAGATCCAGATTCCAGAAAGAAGTTAAAAAGATCCAGATTCCAAAAAGAAGTTACAAAGACCAGATTCTAGCAAGTCTTAACTCCCTATTCCATGGGGATGAGCACTAGTGCGTCCTGCTTCCATTTTTTGCAGAAACAGACCATGTGGCTTCATACCCACATCCCCTGGTGTCAGCCTCAAGTGCTGTATTTCCTTGTCTGTGGGCATTCTCTCCCTAGAAAGTCTCCTTTGCCTTTCTACCACATCAATACATGGCTGAGGAGTTCATATATAAATACCCTATCTTTCTGACTGCTTATGGGAGCACTCTGAGATACCTAGCTATCAGAGTTGTCCCATGTGGCACAGCTAAACACTCTCATCTGCAGCCTGAGACAATGGGAAGACCCTTCCAGGTAGCTGCAACTTCTGAAGAAGCCCTCCAGGGACCCTGTGATGCCAGTGCAGTACGGCAATTAGAAGGCCCTAGAGAACATGGAGTGCAAGTTGCTGCATGTGCTTGCTTGTTCTTTGTATATTTCATTAACATTTATGAAGGGCATACCTGCAAAGGGCATCAGCAGTCAGGCTAAGATGGCACTCCCATGGGGGCAGGACCATATTTCAAAATATATTCAAGGTGGACTCTTCCTGAGTCACCCTCTTGGGTGGTTCCTATTATCCATCATCTAGATATTAATGCTGATCCCCAAATCTAGAGGGAACTTTAGGCTCTCAAATTCCAGGCTCCAAATCCCCTGTGAGGTGACAGGTCACTTCAATGGCACAGATACTGACCATGGGTCCCCTACGAAGTTCTGGATTCAACCTCTATGTGCTCCATATAGATATAAGAACTCCTGAGCATCCTACCTTGGTAGGCAGCATGAGATTCAAGCCCCAAGTGCATGGATTATGAAGCAGGAATCGTGCATTCAGAAACTCACTATCTTAGTAGAGAGAGAGTCGAGAAAATTGTTACAGGCAGACATGATTTCAAGTCAGAATGTTGATACCACATTATAGAAAGGACCAGAGCACAAAGTGGAAAACAAAAATTGGTGTTTTACCTGGGGACACCACTCCTTCCTGAGCTTCCATTTCTTTACCTTGAAAATTCAAACAATAATCTTATTCAAAGTACGGGGAATTTAAGGATTCGGTGAACAGATACAGGAAAATAGTTTGTAAAATGCAGAGTGCAATAAAATGAAAGGAATTGGGTACTATTTGAATAAATTATATATTCATATTATATAGTTCTCATTATATGGTAATGGTTATACTAATTATATAGCATTATCTTTCTAACATTATACATAAAATTTGTCATGAACCATATCTAATCTCTCAGTTAATGTTGCCAGCAATGACTTTAAAGTCTATCTGTAATCTCTTCATTCCTGCCACTGTCACCATCCAAACCAGGACCTTTAACCCCGGCCTTGCTGCCTAGCCCTTGGCCTTTGCTTCTTTTACAAGCATCCTAAATGCACTGGCTCCCTATCCCTTCTGGTCCTAGAACTTCACAACAGCAGAAATTCAACTGCCCACCTCAAAGCTCTATTTATACTCCTTGGTGCCTCTTTATGTAAGTTAAAGTGGTCAGAAGCTGAGAGAGGCACAAATGGGCAGATAGTATGATCGATGCTTCCCCTCTTTGGAGGGACCAGGTTGCCAAATTGCATGACTATGAAACAGGCTAAATGGTCTGGCAGGGGTTCCCCTCCCCCTGCAGGGCTCTTCCTTAATCCTGACCTCCCACCTCTGCAACTGGGCACTAAACCCCAGTCTCCCGCTCCTCTGCCAGGGACCTTCCAGGCAGGGAAGCCACCACAGCTGCAGTAACCAACTGTAGTCAGTTTGTGCCATTCTTATTTTTAGGCTTGATGCTGTTCCCGAAAAGAAAATGAAAGCAAATAAAATTAGCACCACTGCATTGATCCCCAGTCATTTCTGAACGTTGCTACAGCAACCAACATGGGGCTTGATTGTCAATGTCTATCCTTCCTCCCCATGCTGTCATCCTCCTCATCAGGTGATCCAGGACCAGCAAAGGCGCAGATGGCATCAGAACTCTGTCTCTTCATGAGGCTTCTATCTTTGGCTTTGGAGGACAGTGCTCCGCAGGGGTCAGGGCCAGGCACTCAGCTCTGCCCACCTGGCCTCATTACTCAAAACCTATCCCCCATCCAGTTGTGGTCCCAAGAACACACATAAGAGGAGGTAAAGCAAGGAACTGATGACAGTTGTACTCTGATTAAACATCGGGGGGATGGGGGGAATTGAAAGCAAATTGCAACCTCTTAAGGAAGAGCTTTGCAACCCGGACTTTCCTTGCTTTCTCGAGGTGCTGAAACCCCTCAGCAGCCTGGAGTGAAGTCAGAGGGATTTTTGTAGGGGTAGCCTGACCTCGGAGATCTTCAGAGATCTGGTGTGCCCCACCCTCACCCCATCCCACCAAGGAACTGGCCTCCTGCTCAGTCTAATGTGATTACTTCTTTGTCCTGTTAATGATCCAGAAAGAATCAGATTCAGTTCTAGGTGTTGAGTTAGAGGTGCCAAGAGTAGCCTGTGGGTTTGGGAAGAAGGTTCAGGTCAGCTCTGAGTAGTGGGGTGATTAAATTGGGACCCCAGTCCCTTGCCTCCAGTTTACTAACAATTCTAGTAATGAGGTCAGCACATGAACAACGCCAGCACACATGGGTGATCGGCAGGGGTCTCAGAAACACAGTCAAATCCCACTTGCATGTGAGTGAAATGTGGTGAAATAGCAAAACCCTTGCTGGCTGCTGGAGTATGTGATGGAGGGAGCAACAAAGTTTATGGGAAATGACTTGCAGACACTGTGTGGCAAGTTCAGAGCTGTTCTATTTCCACCGGGAATGGGGACAGTCTATAAAACTCTTCACACACCAGCAGCTCAGAGAGAGGAAGGTGTTTGTAGCAGGCAGCTGCTACGGCCATTCATTGCTGAGTGTGTTCTGAAGGAGTGTCCTGCGGTGGCCTGGATTCTCTGCAGCAAAAAATAGCCTCAGAAGTCTCAGTGCCTGCAGAAATGCAATTCATGAAAAAACACAGTGAGGGCTGCTGGTCCCGAGGGCAACCTGGCACTAACCTGTAACCAAGTTCTACTCTGCTCTCTGGCCTCTCACCTCAGATCCCTTCCATTTCAGGGTCTATCCTCCCCGCATGCTTTGTCCAAAATGTTCTGCCTTCAATCTCCCCTCCTTTGAGGCTAAGACCTTTAGAAATAAAACCATGAAGACATGCTGGCTATTTCTGCTTTCATTTCTCCCTCATTTTTGGAGGTCAGAGTACAAACATCCACTTGGACAGAAGAAAGAGAAAGAAACTGGGTTACTCTATCAAAGCACTATGCCACAAAAGACTCTTACATGAGTCAGGAGTCCCGGATCCTCCTTTCTACCACCAACCATGTTCTACCACTAAACCTTCTCATGGCCTGGATCAACCCTTTGCTCTTGATTTCAAGTTCACCAGCTTCTGCAGAGGGTCAGACAACTGATAGAGAGGTTACAGTTCCCAAAGTGATATGTGTCCTTAAGTTCATAGACCATGTAGTTTTGTATAGGATATATATTAAATGTGTACTTAATGCTAAAAGCTAATACTATTGAATAGTTCTGATACTAAACATGGATGGCACTGTAAGTATTCCCAACTGTAAGTTAACCCTCACAGCATCTTGTGGGAGGCATTACTACTGTTCTCATTTTAATTAAAAGAAAGAAGTTGAGACACACATATAGCCACCCACTTGCCCAAAGTCACACAACTTGGAGTTGTTCACTGCATTACTACATCACTCAAGTTCATGCAGTCTGAATGCAGGGCCTGCTTTCACACCAAGTTTCCCCACCAAGCCCTCCAGATGCTGTGGAAGTGAGACAAGCTGTCAGCTGCCCACACCTCAGCATGGTCCGAGGTTTGGTGACAGCCAAGTGGTGACAGGAATGAGAAAGAGGAGGGCTTATGCACAGTCCATCCAGGTCACACAGTTAGACAACTGGTTTATTACTATTCTGTTTCCAAGCTGACCAAAAGTCACCACCCAGCCCCTCCCTGAGAAGTGATCGTCCCACCCCACTCAGGATCTAGATATTAAGGGATAGCCTTGAACTAGTATGAGTCTTGAAAGCACCTACTGATCTGGCTGATGGGATCCAGAGAGGCAGGACATTGCTCTATCAGCCCTTCATCAGCCTGCTGCTCTTGCCAAGATGGTGCTGGGGATGACAAAGGAGGTTAAAGCCTTCAGTGGCTCCCAAGTACCCAGCTCTTCCCCTGCACTGGCCACATATGGCCTGACTCCTGGTCAGGTTGAGTCTCTGGCTTATGGTTGCCCAGTCCATGCTGGTTAACTATGCTTTTAGGTAGCATGCACCTGCGAGCCCTCCCCTTAGAACCGGGCCTGTTCCTGTTTCTTATGCATGAACTGGGTGGACTCCAAGTTTACCACCAGCACCCCCAGGTGTGAGTTACAGCATCCCACACCCACTCCTCCTTCTCTGTGTCATAGCAACTCTTCAGAAGTACCCTGAACCTTGAGTCTTGGTAACTTGAAAAACAGGGAGAAGGAATAAGCCCCCATGGCCCTCCAGCCACAGTATGGGTTATCCTGTTCCCCATTCCTATAAGTCTTTCTTCACCTATTTAAATCCAATTCAGAATTATTTGGGCCCCTCCTGCACACCATATAACTGTGAAATATGACCTAGTTAATAAAATTGTCCTATGTCCAACTGATGGTGCTAACAACTGCTTAGACAGAATAACTCTGCATCAGACACTGGCCTTAAATTCTTTACTTTTTTCAACTTAACCCTCATGATAAGCTTATGAGTATGAATTATTACCTCTTCCCTTTAAACAGAAGGACCTCAAAAGCACAGAGAGGTTAAGACCTTGTCCAGGTTACATAGGAAGTCATGGAAATGTCTGAGTTCAATATTGTAACCTGGGGCTAAAAGGTGGTACGCCCCCTTGAGGAAGATGCCACTGAGGAAGATAGTAGAGACTGGACCCAGGAACCAGAGGGCTAGAAAGGCTCAGGGGGAGGGGGAGGGGTAGAAGCCCAGAAGTGTTTAAAGAGCTGCAGCTGGGGACATTCCCCACACACACACACACACCCCTACAACCCCCATCCCCAACCATTTTCACTTGAGATTGAGCATCTCCAGTATTCCGTGATTGCAAAGGGTCCGAGTACAATTCTCACCACACCGGTCCTCCAGACTGGTGTTGCTGATCTCGAAGGACAGGAAGGCTCTCCCAGCAGCCGACCTTGTAGGAGAAAAGCTTGCAGTTTTGCTCAGCTCATTACAGCCCTGAGAGGACATGTGCCCAAAACTGGCACATCCTGAGCTATGGGAGTATTTGCTGGGCCTTCCGCTGCTGTTGCTCTTCTCAGTGTCACTTGCATGACATCGTTGCTGTCTCGAGCATGTCTGGAAATCTCGGATGAGCATCTTCTGCTGCCATTGTGTCTTCGATTTCCAGGCCTGTTGCTTCGAGCTGCCTCGAGCTTCAGTGATAGAACAGGACGACGCCATCTGAGACATGTGCTTCTTTGATTGAAACACTGGTTCCAGGTGTGGGGTAGCAGAAAGATGCCATCTTAGGATCGCACTTCTTTTGTTTTACTCTAGAGACTGGGCAATAACTGGAGTAAGATAACTGGTCACTCATGGCCTCAGTGACTTTTGATGGTCTCCCCTTGTTTGGAAATAAGCCTTGTTATTGTTGTTTGGAATTGTCTTGCAATTGTGCGTGCAGGTAGAAGAACCCAGAGAGTGCCTGGTTTAGCTTTTCATCTCTCCTTGTTTAGTTTCGCTTCCCACTTTGCACCCAGTTTCGGTATCTATAACTTTCAGAGAAATCTTAGCCAACTGCTAGGGGAGGTTCCAGGGAGAGTGTTCACTTCTTGTTTCCTGGAAGGAGAGAGGGGTCACCCTATTCCAGAGAGACTTGCAGATAGCTGAGGGAAGCAGAACATTCTCATTGATGCTTGCCCACTAGCCACCCCTGCCAGGAGCCCAGGGGCCAAACAGGGCTTTCTTTCTCACCAGCAATATAATGGGTAGAGGCTAGACCTTCTCTTCTATGGACTAATTCTTTCTTACTCCCTAGGGAACAAGGCACTCTCCCTCCTAGTGTAGTGGCAGCTAGGGGCCTAGAATTTGGGAAGAAGACCTCGTGCAGCTTTTGTTTTAAATTACATTTTTTTATTGATGATAAATGCCTTTTCCTTACATCATTGTAAACTCCATTGTTCTCCCACCACCATATCACGCATGGACCGTCACCATGATCCCTGTGCTCATCCCTCCCCTGACTTTGCCCCTCCTTGGCCCCCTTCCTTTTGCTCTATGCTTCAGTTCTGTTATCAGCTTGCTAGTTTTAAGGGAGCTTTTTTCCCTCTAGTCAGAGCCTGCTCTTGACGGATAATCGGCTGCATGGCGCCACCTGCTGGAGAAGTGAAAGGTTTTGTTTCAGATGCAGCTCTGCTGACAGGTTGTGGAAGTCCTCACCCTGGTTTCCACCCACTCCCCCCACACCTGACCCTGGCAAATGATACACCTTCAGCTGAAAACTCGTGTTATGGGTTTCTACATCAGGATCTTTTAGGGCGTTAGTCCGTGGACTTATTTGTTTGCACTGTTTTTCAAACTGCTTCTCAGAACCCTCCTCTCAACCCATTTCCACACTCCTTAAACTCTTTGTTTCCTTGTCAGTTGAAACATGATTGTGTTGCAGATACTCACCGAGGTGGGAAAGAGAACAGGTGAGGCCACACACCTGTCTAGTGAAGCATTGTGCTTGGCATGAGTCACCACTGGCGTGGCTAGCAATGACCATGTTCCCAAATATTACTGGATCATTCGTTGGCTTCATTTCCTATGGGATTCACAGGACTTGCAACTCAAATAGAAGCCCCAGTAAAATAATGGTTGACCAGGTAATGCTGACTCATAATCTCAGAAGAACCATGGAGGTTGTTGCTAAAATGCCAAGCTCTGTACCACTTTATAAACATTATTTCTCTTCCTTTTCTCTGTGGCTCTTTTGTTCCCTTAAAGCTGTTCTTTCCCATCTGTCAAAAGTTGCATCGTGTTCCCCCTGCAAATGTATAAGCTGAAACCCTAACCTCTGTACCTCAGAATGTGACTGTATTTGGAAGTAATGAAGTTGAAATGAAGCAGTGAGGGTGGGCCCAGCCCAGTGTGACTGGAATCTTTCCAAGAAGAGAAAGTTTGGACACAGAGACACATGAGGAGAGCACACACAGCAGAAAGATCAGGTGAGAAAGTAGCTGGTAGCAAGCCCAGGAGAAAGGTTAAGGAAAAACAAACCCGTGAATACCTTGACCTTGGATTTGTAGCTTCCAGAACTGTGAGAAAGTAAATTTCTGTCGATGAAGCTGCAGGCTGTGGGGTTTTGCGATGGTAGCCCCAGCCAACATGCACTGCATGCAATGAAAAGAGTTGTTTTTCCTTGAGACAGGAGTTGCAGATCTCAGTCCTCAGACAGGACTTGGCCTGGGCTGAGTTCACATAGCATGGTAGGTGCTGGAAGAGATGGGACACATCCATCTTCCTTCCACAGCTCCAAGCCCAAGGAAGAGCCCTGAGTAGAATAGACATGTCTACACTAGGCAGTCTACACTAGACATGTCTACGTAGGGCTTGGCTGAGGGCCCTCAAGGACATGGGCCTGAATTCCTGCTTTTCCCCATCCTCCTCAATTTTCCCCGCAGAGGAAAGAACTCATAAAGCATTGCGCCCAGCTGCAGGGGTCACAGAAGGACAGGGTTACCCCTCCGTGGGGCTGTAAAAAGAGAATAAAGTTTATGGCTGTGTGAGATGTTTACAACAGAAACATTTGTTTCTCACACTGCTTTCGGGTTGCTGAGGTGAATTTCTTCTCAAACTGAAAAGTGACCATCCATCTGCTTGATGGCAAGTTCCCTGGAGGCAGAGAGCAGAGGCTTGGGCAGCTGGAATGGGGTCAGGTTGGGGGAAGTGATGACAAATCAAGCCACAAATGGGGTGCATGCTGTGGATATCCCCCGACAGACAAAGGAGCTATGTTTTTAGACCAGAATGTAGTATAAATAAATACATAAATAGCTGAATAAATAAATTGACTTGTGAGTTTATTCATATGAAGTTTTACAAAGATTTACAGAATTAATCATAATTATACATACACAAATTATTTTCTATTGCAAATTATTTTCTATTGCAAATTATTTCATTAAAACATACCAAAATCATTCAAAACTTAAAAGCAAAATTTACCCATTCTCAGCTGGAAGCTCAGTGACTGGCAGACTTGTTCTGAGGAGACTGGTGAACAGGGCATGAGGGCTTTCTGCACAGTGAAGAGTTACCCTCCCAGAACAGGCTTCACCCAGAAACGGAGACAGGGGTCCAAGGACACACAGACTTTGCAGTATCTGCCTCCAGGCTAGTCCCAGGAACTTTTTGGTTCCTGAGAGGGATGATACCAAATCAGATCACACCCTCCCCCTTAAACACCCTGAAGACCCAGACAGGAGCATCATCTGCTTTGGTATCCGGGAGATTAGACTCAGCATAAATAGATTTGCTCCTGTGTAGTCCCTTCCTGCCCCTGGTACCTTGGGGCATACAGCTCCAAACAAAGTCTCCCAGAGACAGCTATTGATCTCAGTAAAAGCCAGTCATTCTCCTCTGTGGTTTTACCAAAGGTGGTGCTTTTATTTTGCCCCCTGGATTTATTTCAGATTAAAGCTGGCGGGGAGGAAATGATAGGAACTAGGGAAGGGTGGTGATCAGGCAACACTATGCACGTTAGAGTAGTAAATCTGCACACAAACATTATTTATGGCCTGTCTGCTTTGTGTTCATCAGGCTACTGTTAGCATACAGGATAGAGAAGAGAGTCTGAGACAGCATAAACAAATGGAAATGGGGCGAAGGGGAAGTTATTCTATTAAAAAAAATTTTAAATCTAAAAAACCTAAAATCATAAAACTTACTAAGCAAAAACTTCAGAATTATAAAGAAGTAGCCATCAACAGATAGCCCATCATGTGTGAAATATGCCCAGCAAGGACCAAGGACCAAGCACAGCACCTCTACCCAAGAGAACTTACAATGGCCAAGTAAGGTTGAAATTATAAACACATCCAAGTCCCGCTGGCCAAATATGCTTTCCAATAGGTTTGGTTTTCCAATGGGCTACTAGTGAGTATGTTAACCTACCAGCCAATGAGCTAGCCTGCTAGTGAGAGTAGAGTAAATCAGCTGGCTTAAACAAAGCTAATAGTTAACACCAGGTGGGAAACCTAGTGGGGGCTCCCCTGGATAAGGAGGCCCCACTTTGTCCAACTGGGGTTCACAGGGCTCCCTCAGTTAAATTGGGAGACCCCATGGGAAAAGTGGAGGACCCCACTTGGAATTTTGAGCATTACAGAGTTGGGACTCCTTTGCAGAAATTAGGAAATCCCATAGGAAAAGTGGGGTACCCCATGACTTTTGGGGGTTATCATGGGGGCTCACTCTGGGAAATTGGGGAACCTCATTTTGGGTTTTGGTGTTCACATGTTGGGGGTCCCCTTAGCATCTTGTGGGTCCCACTTTGACCTTTGGGGCTTCACAGACTGGGGTCTTCCCTTGCAAATTGGGGCTCCCACTTTGGCCTTGGGGCTTCTCCCAAAAGAGCTTCCCTGGGCAAAGATGATTCACAGCTGAGCCCAGTTTCTGGCAATGGAAAGTCATACTAGCTGCTCATTGAAGAGATGCTTTGAAAGGATGTTCTCTTTCAAGCCCAGCCTTTACTGTAACAAGTGGGTAGTGAAATCACTAAGTGCTGTGACAGCTGGTGTTCATGGAAGCCCAAATGATCACTGTGACAAAAGGGAGCAGAGAAATGAAGTACTGAGAGATCACCCATCTGTGGCTGTGATGATTAATATTATGTGTCAACCTGACTGACTATCAGGGTGCCCAGAAAATTGGTCAAGCATTTTTCCAGGTGTTTAGGTTTCATTTTAACCTTTCAATTGGTCAGCTGAGGAAAGCATTGCCCTTTCATGGGATTCAGTATCAGCCAATCAGCTGAAGGTATTAATAGAATGGAATGGTTGACCCTCTTTCAAAAAGAATTTTCCCTTTCTAATTGCTCTTCAACTGAGAGATTGCTTTTCCCTCCCTTCAAACTTGAAATGTTTCTAAGAACCCATATGTCTTCATGGTCCTTGAGCCAGTTTGTTCTCACAATAGAAGCACACATTTGGCTCTCCTTGGTCTTGCTTGCTGACTTCCTCTATGGAACATTAGGGCCAACTCCTGTGAATAAAATACACTCTCTTCTAGAGTATATTCTGCTGTGTGATCCAACACACTCATTAGATGTAATGGCTTATATTCTGAGGAATTGGCTATTGGGATTGATTTGGGGGAATTTTCTACATATTTTATCATCTCATCTGTGAGCAGAGCAACTTTATTTCTCTTTTCCTAATTTTATATCTCTATTGACTTCTCTCCATCCACTATGATTTCCAATAGGATGCTGAATAAGCTGCATGAGAGGAGACCTTGCTTTTGTCTTCCCAGTGTTGGAGGAAAAGCATCTCATTTCTCTCCATTCAATAGAACAGGAGTTCAGGTTGGAATCAAGTTGAAGAAGTTCCCCTCTATTCCTAGTTTGCTGAGTTTGCAATGATGAATGGGTGTTGGATTTTATCAAATGCTTTTTCTGCCTCAAAAATAGGATCCTATGATTTTTGCTCTTTGACTTGTGGGTGTGGATGACAAACATTTATATTCAATGGCTGTTTGCCTGGCTGTGACATTGTGATAAATACCGAATACATATTTTGGTCATTGAAATGATTTCCTACACACAGTTGGTCTTTATCTATAGTTCTGGGTCACAGATTCCCCCAGACTCTTGCAGTTGACTGTGTTGAGTGATCAAGGCATCGCTTGTCGGGGAAACACCTAGGGATGGGGCTTGTAAACCAAAATGAACAGAGGAGGAAACTTTGAGTCCTACCCCAATGACTTCTCCTACAGGAAGAGATCAGGAGCTACAAGTTGACTCAGTAGCCAACCACACCTATGCCAATGACAATTTTCCAAACCCAAGAGGATGAGTGTTGAGAGCTGAACATAGGGTACGAGAGGACAAATGAGAAAGATGGACACAACCATAGAGGCTGGGGCTGAATGAAAGTATGTATTATTTAGCAAATGTTAATGACTCCAAAAGTCCTTATAAAGGTTTTAGACAAAGGAAAAGAGTGGCTCAAGCAGGTACAATTCAGGATGCATTTTAAAGGAAGGCAAATGGTGAGTTTTAGTATTACTTTATGTTTGTCTGTCCTCTCTTGTACCCTACATTCAGCTCTTAACAGATGAGGCTCTGGGCTGGTAAACACTTGGAGATTTGGGCAGGATGACATGTTTGGGCAGGGCATGGATGCTCCACTCCTTTTTCCCATATGTTGGTCTAGGCAGGTCTTCTCTCTGACCTTGCTGCTTGTCATTGAAGATCCTCTGTGAGAAATCGGTCATCTAGTGATTGAATGGTTTACTTGTGTATCATTCTACCAACTTCAAAATAGTGAGCAGGTTGTCCTGGCAAACTCTGGTCTACAGCCAGCGGGTCAGGAACACAGACAACAACTCAGTTTGTGACAGGGATTAAGAAGGGGGAGATGATTGCGCTAGATACTATGCATGGTAGAGTAGGAAATCTGCTAACACACATCGTTTCTGGAAGGTCTGCTCTGAGTTTATTTTCCAACCAAAGGAAAACTCTGGAGGAGTGCAGGAGCCAGTACCAACCTCAGCACCCTGGGAGTGTGAGGACAGGTATCCAGGAGGGTGAGAAGGAGCTCCGAGGGCTGGCCATCACAGGCTGCTGACATCAGTGAAGGCCAGCTTACTGCTAAACTCTCTTTGTTCAACTCACTATAAAAAGTCAGCTGGTGCAGCTCCAGTGGCGCAATCCGTTAGCACGCGGTACTTATAAAAAGTCAGCTGGAAATGAAATGCTAAAGTGATTCCTTAGGGTGTTAACCCCCCCCCATCTTCCAGGTTGCTGGCTGTATGATAAAAACACACCTGAAACATTCCATTCCTTTATCTACTTTATTGGCACTTGGTGGTGACCAGCTGCTCAAACTCCAGTCTTCCAGTTATAGAAGGGAATAATAGCTGCTAGTGATAGAAACAATGGGGAAAAGAGGAGAAAGCAATGTCCTGGGTGAAAAGGAAAAGAAAAGCCTCCAAGCAAAAGGAACGGAAGTCCACTGAGCACAAATTGTCCTGGTTGTCAACCCCCTTGCCAATCCTCCTGTGGACAGCTGCCCTGGACCCTGGGGAACGCCTGTGAATAGGAGGAGGGGTTGGCAGGGTTGGGGGGTGAGCTTGCACATCACTGATGGGGATAGGAACACACAGAGGAAGCCTGATCCCAGACCTTCCTGGAAAGCCCCTATCATTCAGGGTAATGGTAGCCAGGACCAACCCCAGTGGTACATATTTCAGAATATGCTGACTGAAACAATTTCTGCTGGGAAGCAAATTCAAAGTTAACAAAAGGGAAACTTATGGATGTAGTTATTCAGAGCCAGACTCTCAGGCTGGGGAGACCAGCATCAGATTTCTCAAAAGAGCTGCCCCTCCCCTCACCCTCAGGGCCTTTGTTCTCAGTTTATATAGGTGAGTACATGTGCTGGGTTGGTACATAATTGTCTTTTTTCTTAACAGAGGAAGAAGACCTCCAGTTCATTTCTAACATTTCTAGTTAACTAGTGGTGGTTGGTTTCTAATTGACTTAGGTGATTGATAAAAGAGAAGCACAACTTCTAACTTCAAAGCCACCCCTTGGTCCTATAGAGCTAATTCATTCAGCGGGCTCTTTGGGAAAGTGTAAGGACCAGTGGTTGTTTGAATCTCTTACCATAAAAGTATCCCTGACACAAAGGCAAAGATATGCTGCTTCTCCAAAAATGCACGGACTGGGACTGTGGGCTCCGCAGACATTGCCTTTGCTTTCACCAGAGAGTTCACCACAGAAGGCAAAACTTGTCATCTCACTGGCTTCAGCTGACCCTAAGGTAGCCCTGGAGACATTTTCCAGAAGAGTAGAAGGTGAAATTTCCTTTTTTTGGGAATATCTCCATCTCACTCTCTGCTACCATCTCACTTTCTCCACTGGTTTCTTGGCAGTGCTAAGTGATCCGTTCTCTTTTTCTTTGGAACATTTCTTTTTTTGGTAACCAAAAGGAGATGGCACATCCTTATCCTTGTGCCACAGTGTACTCAGGTTCTGGGGTGGCATCACATGGCTTTCAGAGCCCTTAGTAAAGTATCTGGCAGAAGGCTACAGCTCCCTGTCAGAGATGCTGGTTCGTGGTAAGAACAGGAGGGAGTAGAGAGGCAGAAATTTCTGGCAGCCACATAGCAGAAAATGGCCAGAAGCAGAATCATTTGTCAGCATCTGAACTCCTGGAGTGCCTAGATTAGGAAGAAAGGCACAGGCCCTGAATGAATCAGTAAGGCAGGGACCTTGAAATGCAGAGGATCCCATTAGCACAAACTCAAACTTGCCCCCAACCATAAGAGTGAGGAACTGGGCACCCCAGTAATTGGACTGACTTAAGATATGGCAGAAAATGCAGTTCTTCACTTGAGGAAACCCATCTGTCAAAGTTATGGCATATCTGGTGGGGGAATGTGATGACAGGTACATCACAAAGTATGCAAATGAAAAAATGATGTGCAATTTTTAATTCAGGAAAATGAAAAGTTGTACAAAAAAGAAAATGTAATCATAGGACTAACTTGACCTGCAATGAGCAGCATTTCTCAGTAAATTTGGGGGACTTGGGTGGCCAAGGAGACTAGCAGGAGGGGGTTACAAGAGCTAGTAGTACTGACTACACATCTACAGACAAGATTCCAGTCAGTCAGTAATTGCCTAGAACTGGTAAGTTGAAAAAAACTGCCTAATCTTCTAGTTCAGAAAAATAAAAATAAACACTAGAAAAAACAATGAGTGAATCAGAATTTGTGCCTAAGGTTTGGATGGGATATGAGGGAGCAGGGTTCTGCCTTCAGAACTCTGAGTGACCTTGGACTTGTGAACTGTTCACTCTCCATCTCACTTTCCTCTTCATCCTCCTCTGCTCCAAATCCCATCCCCACAGACACACCATAGTGCTCTGTCTGGTGATCAGGACATCCACATACATGGTGAATGAATGAATAAAACCATATACTAATCAGCTTCCTGTGAATGTCTTTGCTATACTCCAAAATTAAAGGAATTAAAAAGTGATATAAAACAGGTAGAAACCAACATGGAAAGAACAAGGGGCTCATGGTGAAGAATACATTGAATTCCTTGGCCAGGCTCCCACTAGAACCAAAACTATTGTGGGAAGATGAGGACATGGTCTTCATGTAGGAAGCCACTTCCTAGCACTCTCCAAAATGTCTTCCAGAACTGGTGCCCAGCAAGTCTACATGTAGCCACAAGGTCTCAGTGGTCTTTTCTGTTACTCATGAAACAAGTTGCGAGGGGAAATGCTGGCACATGTTGGCCCTGCTAGAAATACCGAGGGTTCCTTCGTAACTGAAGCTCTGCAGAGGGAAGAGAAACATTCTGAGTTCAGCATCTACTATCCATCAATAACTTTATATATTTTTCCTCATATTCAATCCTGACCTTGTAAAGTAGGATTCATTGCCCTAATTTACATATGAAGAAAGTGACCAACCAAAGCTCATTTATTTTCTCACAAATCACATGTTAGCAAGTGCCAACTCTGGGACCTAGCACCAGGCCATCTCTTGGCAAAATGCACTCTCTTTCTTATCTCCTGACAACCGAAACTCACTGTATACCATTCTGGACCTGACTGAGGAAGGAAGCAGGTCAAAGTCTGGAGGGAACTTGTGTTAGGTGCCTTCTCTGCATCTGGTCCCATGGGAAGACATTTCCCAGACTGGGAAATGAATGACCAGTCCCCATGGTTTGTGGTTCAAAGGAGCACTGTGCTGAGAGGGGACATGATGTAACTGTATTGCTTTTACAAATGGGGAACTCGATCATAGTACATGAACTCTTAGTTCCCTATCAAATGGAACGAAGAGTTCCATGAAGAGGAAAGTTCCCCTGCCTTTTGTCTGTTTCCATGTATTTTTAATGCATTTAAACAAAAATGATTATTTAACAATTGCTGTGGATTTTTCTGGTACTTGAGGGTTGTTTTTTTATTTTGTTTTTGTTTGACAATGTTGAATCATCAAAATATTGTAAAGCATTTTTCTAGCTCACTAATTGATACACTCCTGCCTAATTGCCTGCTGTTTCATTTCTTCTTTGTTAATATGACACAAGGTTTTTTGTTTTGTTGCCTCCAAAAAAACAAACGGTGCTGCTTCACTACCCCTCCATCTGTGCCTCCTCCAGCATGACAGCACACACCAAAAATTGCACAGATCATTTGTCCTGGGCAGGGGCTGGGAAAGATGGAGGGGGGAGCATGGTGGTCTGCCAACAGGTTCTCTGCGTTCCTGAAGCTCCTTCCCCAACACCCACCTGGCATTCTCTAATAGATCTACTGACAAGCCTCAGTAGGTCTTAGCTGAGTATGCCTTAAGTTTCCAAAGGATGTCTGAAGTCTTGCCTTTGGTCATTAGAGACTACACATGTAGCTGCATTTATCCAGCCAGAAACTGCAACCTTCGACGAACCTGCCTCACCCTGTGCCATTGAGCTGCACTCCATCTGGTGCAGGTGATGTCACCACCTGCTGCTTGGCCTGGGGGGCCTTCCCAGTCCACTACATCCCTGACCTCTACCTTTGGTCTCAGCATGGGTGCATCAGCTCACCTCAGAAAACAGGACTGATTATTCTTCGTGCTCCACGCATAGTGGGGTGAGCCTGCTGACCTCAGACTTTGCCTGGAGAGCCCCAGTTCAGTTCTGCGTGATCATGACGCTGGGCTTATCTCTTATAGGTTTTCCCAGTTTCCAGGATAGGAAATCAAACCTAATGGCAACTTTGGAATTTCAAAGGGAATAAAACCAAACCATTTACTGGTCTCTGGCTCCCTGCCCTACACCTTCCTCTCCCCAGGAAATCTTCCTCCAAGCTTAGGAAATTTCTCCCAAATAGATTTCCTTTGGAGATTGGTAGGGCGTATTTCCTTAACTGCCTGAATCTAAACAGGATAACCAGCTTGCTCAGTGCTATGAAAATAAGACTCTTATTTAGGGTCCTCACCAGAATACATGCCCATGACAATAGAACAGTGATCTCTTATATCCATTCTACATTTGTTGTGGCCTCTTGTCTTCCTGTAGCTTCTACAGTGAGATTTCTTACCTTTCTTTGAGTGGGGGGCCATGACCTACCACTCAGCAAGGCCCAGATGATGCTCACTTGAAATACAATGCCATGGACATTGAAAATCAATCTTGCTACCACCCTCAGTTCCCAGTCAATGCCTTGCCCTGTGTGATTGCATTTTAGTCAATAGAAGATGAGCACAAGTAACAGGTGACACTCCTATTTCTAGCCTGTACAATCCCCCATACCTATTTTCCATGTCTTTTCCTTTTCACTAGTTTGATAGAAGTAAACAAGGTGATATTAGGAAACATATTCTGAAGAATAAAATATGTCTTTCATTTATTTTTTGGAAGAACAAATCAAAACTCCTGCTTTCAAGGTAATAGATTTGACATGTCATCTAGACATCAACAAGAGCTTGTCCTTGCAAAGTTAGAAGGTGCACAGTCTGACAAAACTACCATCAGTTCTGATTCCAGCTGAAAGTCTGGTGAGTTTGAAAACTATCTTCATGTCTGATAATTCACTAGAAGGGCTCACAGGATTCACTGAAAGCCGTTACACTCAGGTTTATGGTTTATTACAAGGGAAGGCTCACTATTATTCTCCTGGTACCGATGTGTGACAATATGTGTGGAGGACTGCCAACCAAGGAAGCTCATCCAAGCTCCTGTGTTCAGAGTTTTTGTTGAGGCTCCATCATGTAGGAATGATTGATTTCTCATGTGGCCGATCCTAATTTCCAGTCCCTCTGGTTGTGCTGATACCACTGACTCGAATCCTCTACCTTAAATCACATTGTTAGACTGTTTGGTGTGATCAAAGACCCTCAAAAAAATAAAGACACTCCAGTCAAGCATGTCATTCTCAAGGTTTAGAGACAACCTCCCAGAAGCCAAGGGCAAAAACTCAACCTCTTGTTGGCAAAGTTAAATTTTTTACTGCACAATACCCAAAGAGAAATGCGAAGCTGTTGGCTCCGTGAGTCTGGAACTCCATGGAAATGCCTGAGCTAGAGCTAAAATGATTGGCATTCTTGCACAGATGTTAAAATCCAGGTGTAGGTTGAGAAGCAGTTCTGAAGACTCAGAGAAAAGCCTGGACATCTCACCACTTGTCTAAATAACCTGAATCAACAACACTGAATGATATGAGTCAGTGAGGGGGGGGGGATCTAGACAATACCAGAGACTTTCCTATATTACAAGTGGTAACTCTGACCAGACTCTGGGGTCTGGGGTTACACCCCTTGAGGTTATCCAATCTACCATTCAAGCTGTCTTGTCTACCTCATCGGTTAATTATTGAATTGCTTGAGTTATTAGAGATAAACAACTAAATATTGATGTTTGGGTGAAGACTCAACAACAGAGACATTAGCTGTTGCTGAGAAATAACAGCTGAGGAATCACATGAATTTCCCTTGAGCAGCAGCTGTGGGCAATGGGGGTAGACACCCTACTACATGGAAAGTCAGCAGTATTTGTGCTGAGCCTGACGTTCAACTGGCAGGCGGATGCACTGGTGTGCAATTGGTGTGAGTGTACAATTCCTACGTAATCCAGTCTTCAGCTTCTCCCTGATTTTTGGCTAATGAGCTTTTCTGACCAAAGCAGTGTTCAGTTAACAAATATAAATATACTTCATAATCTCATGTGATCTTTCCTAGGAGGCCTGGAACCACAAAAGGCTAAGTGACTCTTCCCTTTCTACCAGGGAGGAATTTAAGACTCACAGAGACTAAGCAGAGTATCCAAAGGTATAGAGAGCTGGTTAATGGAAAATGGGTTCTGCTATCTGCTTTCTGCTGTATCATGCTGACTTCGAAGCATACGAAATCTACCAACCAACACCTTTCCCCCCAAACCCAGACCGTTAGAGCGGTAGGAAAGGGGTTGATGTGGGAGAAAACACGAAGACAGCTCCTATTGTGTTTCTCCATGAGAAACAGTCTACAAAATTTGACTATCGCCAAATTCCAAACTGAAGCAGCTCAGTTCATACTTAATTCTCAGTCTTGCCCATGCATGGAGGAAAACAGATACTGGGTGCTTACAAGGCCTGATTATTGCAGGAGCTCATCGCCTTGTAAAATTTGCCTGGTCTCTCAGCAGTGAAATTGCAGCTAATTAATTTGCTTGACTTTATAGATCCTCCTCATTCTTAATCCTCGCTCTGTTCTTTGTCACAGGATGAGCGAAGGGGTAGGGTAGAAATGTGTTCTGTCACTTTCCAACTAGCTTCTATAGATGCCTACCTGGCATATCCCCTGTTGCCCACTCCATTTAAAAACATTTCTTAATTTACTTTTAATCATGGTACATATCTATAGTGGATAAACACTACATTTCCCATCTTCCTTTGCCTTTAGGTGAAACTATGCGATTAAGTTGCAGACAACATGACTTAGTAACACTATTGTGCAGTTGCTTCTAGTGTGCTTTGCTGTCTTCTGCTCTACCTTTTCTTCATCCTTGGAAGATGGATGTGATGGCTTGAGTTTCATGTTGAGACATAAGCAAAAGGCTGTGCCCTGTGTAAGGGGGTGACAGATGATTCTGCAAACACAAACCTAGTCTGGTCTGGGTAACTTCATGTTTTAAAGCAAGAGAAACAAGCACCTATATATTTTAAGCTCTACCATTTTGTGTTATTGTTCATTGCAGCTGAACTTAATCCTAACTGCTATATTTAGGCTTTTTGTGTGTTCATTTTTATTGCACATGATTTTATATTATGACTTTCACATTTGTCATTTTGATCTAACATTTGGTCTGGGAGACTAGATTTTGGGTTAGTCAGATTTGAGTTAGAATTCAGTTTTGTCATTTATCAGCATGAAACCAGGAAGATTTTCTCTTTTAAATCTAATTTCTTTATTTACAACTGGTAAATACTCATCTTGCATGACTACTGCAACATTGTGTTTTTAAAGTACTTACAAACAAATAAGATAAAACAAACAAAATATTTGCTGTTGTATAATAGCCACTTGATGCATTTTTTAACACCCTTCCCTTCACTCCCCATGTTGAGAAATTAAATCCAGATTTGGAATAGAACAACATTCCAAAATGTTTTCAAAAAATTATCACCTTTTGGCAATAAGTAATTTACCCCATGAGTCTTGCCTCCTTTAGTCATCGTCCTCAATCTTTTTCTAATAGTCTCAGGGTACCCTGTGCCTCATGCAATATTTGGGATGGGAATAGGTTATTGTACCTTACCTAAAAGTATATCATAACCTAGTAAATTTACCAAGAAAGATAGAAAAATACATACTCAGACTTTTAATAAAATGAAAAGCTTCAACTTTCTACAGTGACTATGTTTGATTACATCTAGTTTAATTCATTCTGTAGGACAGACCCTCTAGATTTGTAGTCAAGGAAACAAGACCTTTACTTTTGAGTGGTTGAGTGAGAGGTCAGATATTCAGTAAATAAATTTACTGACGTATATAAGACAGAGAGAGGAACGGCAAAGAGTGCTAAGAGGAAACTAATGTGTTAGGTGCATAGGCAGAGGTGTTTGAAGAGGATAGGGACTTTCTTGGTGGATGATTGGAAATTGCTACGGACCGGCCGTGCAAGAAAGACCGCTGAGTGTGGGCTTCAGGCAGACAGGAAAAACTCAGGCAGGCGAATGATGGTCACAGACACGAATTTAGTGAGCGAGGAATCTGCTGCTTTCTTCTAGGTTTTCGGGCCACATTTTTATATTGTTAAACAAGCTACTTTAACATTCCAAGGGGAGGGGCATCTAAT